>QLTV01004233.1:3590632-3603073 GCA_003457575.1 Thermophis baileyi | reverse complement strand
ATATGATATGATATGATATGATATGATATGATATGATATGATATGATATGATATGATATGATATGATATGATATTGTCTTTTTTATTTTGAAGAAACAGCTTTTCCTCAGATTCATCATCAAGGCACAGCTGGAATAGATCCACATCAATCTCTAGATCTCATTTACTTGAGTGACCACCAAAACACAAATGTCATTCTTCCTGCTAAGCAAAGAGCTGAAATATGAACTTGATACATTTGGGAACTGAATTTGATTTATTCTTTACTGATAACTTTTGCTTTAATCAGCTCTTACGAAGCTGCATTCATATTTTGTTAACTATTTTTATGGTTCGCCGCATAGTTAGCCAGATGTTCAGACTGGATTTGGCATTCCCATCTACCTATCAAGTTCTTCCCAAGGAGCTGGGATAGGCAGATGTGGATGTTTGATGGTCTTAAAGGTATTGTCACAGGATGTAAGGTGTTCCAAATAAAGCTGCTTTTTGCAATTGACTGCTGGCGAGTTATTACTATTTATTAAATGTACGTATTATAGTATTTATATTATACAATTTCTATGGATGTCTTTATATCTTTGTATCCAGAGTGGAACTTGCAATGCAATGACTTAATGCTGCTTCTACCAGTTTACCCCTCTGACCTACCCCTGGGGATGACTCTCCCTCTTGGTAGCATAAACTTTCAACTTCTCAGGCATACTTTTAATTTGAGATGTTAGCTATTGTACCTGAAGACTTTTTTAGCAACAATCTCTTATGGAGATTGTTTTTCCCCGTTATTCATGTTGCAGCTTCTTCCAAGCAGAAACAAATTGTCCTGTGCTTATTCTAAGGATGAATGGCATTACTGGCAGACAATAGTTAAGCCAAAAGTTAACAGTCTGGCATATTTAGCAATAGCTGCTTATCTCAGTAATAATTGAGATGCCCCGAGAGAATGGTTGAGATGAAGTTCAAAGCTGTGGTATTATCTAATTGGAACTTTTTTTTATTAAAATAGAAACCATGCTCATACTTTCTCAGAGGAAAGCAGAAAAACAATATACACAAAATTGACAACTGAAGTCTAATAAGAAAGCTACACTGTTGGTATATCATTGTGAATAGGAGGATGGACAGACAGAGTATGAAGGTTCTGAATCTTTGAATGAATGTCTCCACTACATTTCCATTTCCCCGAAAAAAGGAAATAATATCAGCCATACCAGAATAGAATCATAATGTCTTATTTGCAAGGTTCTCAACCGTATATAATAAATTTATTTCAAGAAAATCTAACTTTCTTTTCCCTTCCTCTTCTTAATTTTATTACCTTATTTATCCCTAAGCATCTTTAACTTATATGAATGTCCATTAATCTACTGAAATAGTGAAGAAACATATTTCTAAGAAAAGAATGGCAGTGGTTTTTAGGATATTCCATCATGCTTTGGGATATGCATAAGAAACAAATGCTAAAAATAGAAAATAGTAATAGAAATCTTAAGGTTTAATTACTGCAGTTTCATAATCCCCAAACTCTTTTTGGGGAAAGAAAACATCTGCAACATAGTTTTAGTTTCTCTATTATACCATTCCCACTCAAACAACAAGAAGAGAGGTACTGTGAAAAGGTAAGAGGGTCTGTTTGCCATATTATTAAAACAATCGTATTAGCTTCTGATTTAGAAAGTTATCATGGGGAGCATTAGTTAGCTAAAATTGATGGATCAAGGGCTGGTATTTACAGATGTTACTAAGAGCTTCCTATCTTTCTCTTGTTCTTTGAGCTCTAATCCTACCATTGTATATTAATCAAGATTTTAACATTAAATGATGTTTTAGTAGTCCACAATAATGTGTAGGAGACATAGCTTAACAATAAATTATTTATAACCATTGGTCTTTTTTTAAAAAAAAGTTTCCCAAACACCAAAGGGCTGAATTTCTCAGAAAGACACTATGGGACAGATGTAAAACATACCATCTCTGGAAATAAAATATAGTTTTAACATACTTCCTAGTCCCACTGAATGAAACATGAAACCATTTAACAATTCCTATTGGTTAAAAATCTCTTTTGTTTTTCTTGCCAAACCATGTCTAAAAGTAATTTTTATTACCTGCAGGAATTAAAGTAAAAATTTCTCAAATTCAGTTCTGTGCTCTCCCATTCAACTATGAACTAAGAGGAAACTGTACTGATAAGCTGACTTGTAAATTATAAATATATAGGCATTTTAGGGCAGAATTGTACCTTGCCTTGATGGCTAGTCAGTAGAACATAAAGTGTTTTAAATTTAAGTGAGTCTCAACAGAGTCAAAAACTTAAGGTCAGGACCTAACAAGAATATATATTTCTTTAATTCACTCAAGCTACAGACTAGGAAAACAGTCCAATGGTAAATGATATATCAGCTTTCTGGAAACAAAGTGGCCCAGCTGCTATTCAATGCATAGGCAGAGAATACCTAAATGTCCTCATGTTTTAATAAATAAAGCATCAATAATCAAATTGTATATAAGTTCACATGTACATGCTAGAATCAGTGGAATTTCTTCTCTATTTAGACATCAAAG
The DNA here is from genome assembly GCA_003457575.1 of Thermophis baileyi. Lineage (NCBI taxonomy): Eukaryota > Metazoa > Chordata > Lepidosauria > Squamata > Dipsadidae > Thermophis > Thermophis baileyi. The sequence goes on along the minus strand of QLTV01004233.1, from coordinate 3,600,511 downwards.
AATTAGAAACTTGTGGAGGGGGGGCAGACTTAAAAATAGCATCTGACCTTAATATACAGTATGAATGGTGAAGCAATCCATGGCTTTTGGTTTAATGAAAACTACACCACTTTCAAAGTATATATTGCAAGTGTTGGTGGAGGATTTTTAATATACCTTGGTCAGTATCTTGTAAGTGCCTAAGTGTATGATGAAAGAATTAGCAGCATTATGTACATTATGTAAGAGAGATGAAATATGTTGTCTATAATATACGCTAGCTGATTCCTATCTTTAGTTTTCATCTCATGGGCTAGACGCACAGTGGCTTTTGTGGTTAGAACACTGAGCTGGATGTTAGAAGTTCATGTTTGAGACCCAAGTGCTGCCGTGGAGTAGGGTGAGCTCTCGTCCTTTGCTCCAGCTCCTGCCAAGCAAAGAAGCTTCCAACAGGCAATGGTGAACAGGCTAATCCTTTCAACCCAAAAGCAGCTTGGTGCTTCTGACATGAGTGCAATGTAATCTCATGGGCTATGAAACTTGGGAGATTTCAGGAAGTTCTTGCTTAGAGAAGAAGGTAAAGAAATCCTCTTGCAATATACCATAGCTTCCCATTTATGTCTAGTTACAATGCCTTCAAGAAAGTCTTTTGTTTAAAAGAGCATAATTTCTACACAGATGTGTTTGAATGCACACCTTTCAATTCATGTGAAATGAATTGAATATGGATTGCATATGATTTTTAGATCAGTGAAATTCTCCAGTTTGTGCCTAATACCTTTTTCCAATTTATCACTCGTTTTGGCTCTGTTCTTGGGAGATAAGCATAAAAAGTCAGCCTGTAGTAAGAGCGTTGGGACTGAAAAGAACCCTAGCATGGATGCAGTGTAGAAATTTGAATAATGTCTTCCCAGATGCCTGAAATCCATTCTTCAATGATTAATTATAACAGACCATGTTCAAAACAACTGTGAATACTAGTGGCAATTGAAATACTTTTCAAAAAGCTAGGGAAATTCTGTCAGGCAAAGGAAGCTTACCAAATTATAAAACATGAATCATCCTTGGATGCCTACTCAAATGCAATTAGTGGAATGTAATTAGCATCTACTTTCAGTGTGACAAATCTTGGCTCAGATTTCCTAGTTCTATCCTGAATATTTTTAGAAATAGACTGACTTAGAAATAAACTGACTCCTGAATACTTTTGAATCAAAGCAACCCTTTTTAAAATTCTACTTGTTTATGAATAATAGTGCTTTAACACAACTCATCTAAACTCATCTAAACACACATATTTGGGTGTCCTTCAGCAATAGAATTACCATTTGCAAGATGAGTAAGAAATAAAATCCATGTTCTTTGATACATTGTGTCTCTCTACTTATCGATCTGCTTTCTGTCTCTCTCTCTCTCTCATATATCTACCCACTGTTCTTCAACCTGATATGAAATATGGAGGAATTAACCATATTATGAGCCATGTTCCAAGTTAAGTAATGCTGATTTATAAATCTGACCACTAAAAATCACTAAAGCTGTAAGCATAGTCACATTTCAACTAGAACCTATCCCAAAATTCACCATTTTACGTATAGTGCTCTATTTAAAAATGTAGCAGCCATTATCCAACCGATAGCAAATGTCACTGAAGTGTATTGAAATCAACTGTTGTAAGCTCCCTCAACATGGGTAAATCATTTATAGAACTATGTTATTGTCTGTTACTGTAAGGGTCAGGTGAAATTACCTCCTTTGTTGACATTCACAAAATAAATCACAATGTTGATTATTCTTTAACAAATTCTATCATAATTTAAAGTATAGAGAACTATGACCAATCTAAACTGGCAGCCCTTGGCAATAAGCTCCATGAGAAGGTTTCCTTCTTTTCTCTGTTAAAATAAATAAATCTTCTTATCTCTGTTAAAATAAATGAATAAACAGTGAGGCTGACTTCTATGTTAACATGCATTGGAGTGAACTGAAAATTAGTTCCCACTACAATCAATGGGGCCTACAGTCATAAGTAAATTGTCCTATTGATTTTAATGGGAACTAAGTTCATCAAACATAATTTAGCTCCAATGTATCACTGTTATTTTAACTTAATTCTGAGTAAGGCAATCTAATGTTGTCTAATCCATACAAATAAAACTTTATATAAGGGCTCGGGTAGTATAACAGCACCAGACATCTCTACCTATGTAGTGAACTGCACTAAAGAATTTTCCATATATGCAACTCTGTGGGCTTTCATGCAAGTTTAAATGTGTAAACTCACTGTCAAAGATTATGGAAGCAAACATGCATAAGTTGTACACATGAAAATATCTCATTCAAGATTTTCACATTATTCAAGTAGCAGCCACTTCTAATGGGGCATAAGTTTTATCCCTACAATTTATGTAATTGAAACTTTAAACTTTTTGGGAGGAAGTAGGACAAATAAGATACAGTGAAGTAGCCTGGATTGCATTTTCTGGACTGTAGAATATAAATGAGTTATGCAAAGTGGTGGCATTATCTCCTCAAGTGAAGACCATAACAATGACTCAGTGTTACAATTCAAATTAATTTTCTAACAAAAGCAAAATGAAATCACTTTTATTATTTTGTTTGCTTGTTATTGTTCTCATCATCATTTGCTAATGTTCTGCATAATATATGCAGATGGAACAACACTTACTGAAGCAACATAAAAATATTTTTAATCCATGCAGGAAAAACCTGAAGGCATTAACATAGTTTTTCTCAGTAAGACTTTCAGCCCCTATGCAAGATAAATGCATCTGTACTAATCGGGAGAGTTTCATAGCAGAACTGAAGCACTTAGTATTGCAGTAAGTAACATTACCTGGAGGATCCTTAGTTCAATATGTTTAGAGGCATTTCAATCAGATAAATTCTCTCTCAGAGAGTAGGCACTATTTAAATGCAGCATTTGTTGAACTATCCTTTCCTAGGTCAGACCTACTCAGCTCATGAACCACCAAGTTCAATAGTCCACTCCATATATTATAGCTCCAGATAATCAGGGGGTGTGAAATGATAGTTGTCAAGTGAGCATGAGGCAGACAATCAGATATATCTTCATGAGTGCTGAAGAATTTATATTCCTACTGATTTTATGGAACTATAATTACTAGCAACTGCCATGACCAGAGGTGATAGACCAGTACTTGTACTTCAATATCTCAAAGGCATTTAACCAGCTCTGTTCTATATAATGTTGTTCTGATATGTGGGGGGAAATGGTGGGGAAAAAATGAATCTCAACCATTGCTCTTCTATCCAGTGCCAAAGAAAAGACAAATAAAAGAAGACAATGGTACACAATGCACAGTATGGTACACCACCAAAAAGATCCCATCAGCTGTCTTAGGTCAGTAGGAATTGTTCAGCACCTTTATTTCTGGTTAGCTGGATGCAATGCGAACTGGCGGCAGGCTGCAGGGAAACCGCTTTTAAGGGCTTCCCTGTAGCCTAGCCGACCACTGACAGCAGTTTAATTCTTCCGCTGCTGTATTAGCCAATCAGCGGCGGCTGTGCAAATTTACTATGTACGGCAGTACGTAACACCCCTCCCCTCTTAGTTCTTGGAGTGTCCAATCCGAAATTGACGTACGTCACGTAATCACGCAAGTACGCAGGACGCCTTAAGGTCCTACTGGGCCTGCGCGATTCAGTTCCTCGGGAGTCTTCGACTGGTGTGGACATGCCTATTGCTGCTCCGGTACCCACTTGTGGAATAATCTGGAACCGGCCTCCAGGCGTGGCGGCTGAAGTCTCCACGTCTCCGTCTTCTGGTCTCGGTTGACTCCGCTGGACTCCGGCGTTCACAGGTAGGTGTCTGCGTTCCTCCTCTGGGTTTGAGAACAGTTCCTCCTGGTTCCTTGTAGCTAGGGCCTGGCTCTCGGCATGGTCGTCCTGGTTTTCTGTTCTGTATTGTCCTTGGGACAGAGACTCACGTTGTGCCGGGTTGTCTTGTTGTTTGTCGGTCTCTGGTTGTTGAAGCCATGAGTCTCCCAGTCTACTCCTGAGCTGGTCGATGTGTCTTCGCCACACTCGGCCATCGTCCAGCTTAACTTGGTAGGATTTTGGGCCAGTGACAGCTATGACTGTGGCCTTCATCCACTTTGGGTCTCCAGCATAGTTTTGGGCAAATACTAGCTCGTCTACTGCTAGTGTTCGGGTAAGCTTGCTTGAATCCAGGGGTGTCTCTGGATGGTAATTGGGGTTCAGCCTGTCCAGTTGGGACCTCAACTTTCGTCCCATCAACATTTCGGCCGGTCTCCGATTAGTGGCTGCACATGGTGTGATGTGTTGGGCAAGCAGGAATTGGTCGATCCATTCCTGCCAGTTTCCTGGGCCCATTCTGGTCAGAGTTTCTTTTGTCATTCTCACCATTCTCTCCGCCCGGCCGTTGCTAGCTGGACTGAATGGTGAAACTAGCACATGCCTTATTCCCAGGTCGGCTAGGAATAATTCCATGTGCTTGGCTGTCAATTGGGGACCGTTGTCCAATACTAGGACATCTGGCAGACCGTGGGTTACGAAAATCCTCCTTAGGGCTCGTATAGTGGCCTCTGTAGTTGAGGTGTGCATGGTCACCACCTCCAGCCATTTAGAATAGGCATCTGCAACAATCAAAAATGTTTGCCCCGCCATTGGCCCCGCAAAGTCAATATGGATTCTTGACCACAGTGCCTTGGGTATTTCCCATTCCAGTGGGTTGGACCGTGGTGGAGCTGGCCAGGTTTCTTGGCACGACAGGCAGGTCACCACCCACTCGGTAATGCCCTGGTCAAACTTTGGCCACCACAGGTAACTCCTAGCTAGTGCTTTCATGCACACTATCCCCGGGTGTCCTATGTGCAGGGTTCCCATCACCCTCTTTTGTAGACTCTTGGGTATGACCACTCTCTCTCCCCATAGTAAACACCCCTTCAGAACGGACAGTTCAATTTGTTTGCTTTTAAAAGTTTTAATTTCTTCCCCTTCTTCTTCCTGCGGCCACCCCCTTAACAGCCAGTTCATGACTTTGGATAAAACCTTGTCTTTCGCTGTATGCTCTGCGATGTCTCGAGATGTGACGGGGCTGGTCCATTCAATATCGACCAGAAATATCTCGGCCACAGGTGCGGGGTCCTCTACGAGGTCGGGTGTTGGGCATGGTGGGCATGGCATGGCATGGTGGGCGTGGTTTGGTGGGCGTGGCAGGGGAAGGATACTGTAAAATCTCCATTCCCACCCCACTCCAGGGGAAGGATACTGCAAAATCTCCATTCCCTTCCCACTCCAAGGGAAGGTTACTGCAAAATCCCCATTTCCTCCCGATCAGCTGGGACTCGGGAGGCAGAAAATAGATCGGGGCGGGGCCAGTCAGAAGTGGTATTTACCGATTCTCCGAACTACTCGAACGCTACCGGTTCTCCAGAACTGGTCAGAACCTGCTGAAACCCACCTCTGGGGAGGAGGTAATCTTATCTTTATAGGAATAATGTTCCATAGGGAGGGAGGGAGGCACCACAGAGAAGGCCCTTTTTCTTGGGCCCATTAAATGGATCACCTTAGGAGAGAGGACCCATAGCATTCTGTGCCTCCCTGCCCTGGTGGGTTGGGTAGATATGACTAGGAAAATACATTCTTTTGTCAGAATCTAAATATTTTAATATTATTTTTCAGGATAGTAGGGCTATCAATAAGTACTAGGCACTAAGGCTTAATGTTACTCTCAAATTGTGGCAACATTTCTTTCAATATCGCTTGCAGAGGGCACAAAATCTCTCATGGATGTTTCAGTTTTTGGTTAGGGTTATGAAATATGAAAATGCATACTTTGTGAGAAGTTGTATTTAAGGTAACTCTGTTATTGCAGCATCTTAAAAATGCAAATCATTAATCCAAAAATTGTAGATTTAGTAATTTAGAAAATATAAAAATGACAAAGAACAGACACAGATTTGATCCATCGTCTCCATGTTCATATTATGCAAACACACCAGTGCTTGGGTGACAATGTAGCTTATAGAGAAAGCTTGATGAATGACTTGGTAAAATTGTAATTTAAAGTTTCCAGGCAACTGATTTGAGAAGTTTCTTCATAGATTAATGATAGAAAGATCTTTTAGGAAAAGCTAAATTTGGCCAAATAAATAAATATAAAAGTAAAGGAGGAGGGATGCTGTTTTCATTAGAGAAGGAATCTGGTAAGAACCAAACTGCTGCCAGTTTGATAAAAGAAGGAGGAGGAAGATGAGAGAGAGAGAGAGAGAGAGAGAGAGAGAGAGAGAGAGAGGGGCTCTCTCCCCACCCCCCATCTGCGCTTCTAGGAGAGAGAGAGAGAGGGGGGAGAGAGAGAGAGAGATGAATAATATATTAAGGACAGCTTCTAAAACTTGGGTGGACCACACTTACTAAAAAATCTTTGGATTTTTCAATTGTTTTTTCTTTCATTGGGCTGTAGATGAGTGGATAGAACAGTTTCAGCAAAACAGGGTTGAAAGCAGGGCTTCAACCTTCAGTCTATGGAGATTCTCAGTCATCCAGGTCATGGTTGTCCCAAAGGTGCAACTGGACAAGAAAAAAAAAGAAAGTCCAGTTGCCTCCTGAAAAAGCACCTTTGGGAAAGAGAGAGAAGGTTAATGAGGAGACGAGCTTTCCTGGTCCTTGGAGACCTACTGTCACTCTGAGGGGGGAATTACATAAAAAAAGGAAAAGCATGGCAGGGCATAAAGAACCTAAAGATAACAGAGAAGGGACTCAGCAAATGGCTTCTAAAAGTCACAGTTGTGACTACGAATGAGCCCCAACACAAAACACATCCTTGGATTTTAAAGACAGGTTCATTCAGGGTAGTTGTGTGTTCTTTTATTCCTTCACATATTCTTTTTGGTTCTAAAGGAAACTGAATTAGTTGTATTTATTACTGTGTCCAAATTACTTTAATATTTATATAACTAGGGGGAAAAAGCAGTGATTTCATTTCAAGGATGCTATGCACTTAATAAGGGCTACATAAATCGGAGGCACCACTGGGACTCTATATACTATTTGCTAATTTTGATTATGCTATGAAATATATGAGTTCATATCTATGGACATTTTATTGGAGAATTATAATACATAAATAGGATGACTTGATGTTCAAACTTCTTGAATTTAAACATGTAAACCAAAGAAGTTGCTAAAGAGTTAGTTGTCACAGTAACACTTTGAGTAGGAAGCTCTCCACTGTTTTTGAACATTGGGGAGAGTTTTGGGAAAAACTCTGAGGTCAAGTAGAAACATTGATTCTTATATGTTGCTGAGAAGGTCTTTGGGACAGCGCTCATCTCTTCAAGAGGGGATTATTTCAATAAAGCAGAGCTATCCACATAGTTTAGATTTGTGATTGTTCTTTACAACAGACATGGAAGAGAGAAACTGCTAATGGGAACCTGATTTTGAAAATGTTGGCGATATACAAAAAAACAACCCATAGAAAAATCTGAAGAACATTTGCCAGCTTTGGAGATTAGTTCTGGATTCCCCCCCTCCCCCCCCAAAAAATGAAGATGTTTATCTTTGATTGAGGACAACAAGAAGGAGACTTAGTCTTTTTAAAAGGAAAATCTAGGAGGAAGGGAGGGTTCTATCTATATTTGCATGCATGTGTGTATTATGCATTTTCAAAGCTTCATACAGGTATGAAAGAGTATTACTTATTTAGCATATGATTAGTTGGAAAAGATGACACATAAGCAGAATAAGTAAAGATTACAGTAAAGGTATTTTGCAGATGAATGTGGATGTTTCACTTGCTCCTCTATAACAGAATGAGTAGAAGACAGAACGGGAAGCCTTGTTAGTGTTAATCCTCCTTCAGAATATATCCTCAATGCAATAGGACTGGGATTGCATTTACTTTCTTCACATAGTCAAACTTCTCTTCTATTTTTAATTTTTTTTTAGAAGATTAATGCTCTCCAAACAGCAGTGTGACTACAAATGCAACTCCTATCCAATAATTGTTTTCTTTTGACAATCTTTTTCTAGTTTTATTAATTTATAATATGACATACAAAAAGAATACAAAAGCAAATATTAGGGAAATTAGGAAAGGAAAAAGGAAATTGGATAGTGGGAGAAAGCAAGGGAAAAAAAAAAAGGCATTGACTTCCGACTCCTTTGGTGCAGTAAAATAAAGCATTAAAATCTACCCTCAACTTTTTACTTTTTTCATAATAGAAACTAGCCATTTCTATAACAACAAATCTATCTAATCGGTAAAACCCAAAATCAAAGTTTCATTTTTTTCCACCTCAAGCACAAAGTCCAGAAGTGGTTTCCAAGTAGAAATAAAAGTATTTGTATTTTTTTTCTTTGATCAAAGCAGTCAATTTAGCCATCTCTGCTAACTCCATCAGTTTTTGTAGCCATTCATCCACTGTGGGGATCAAGGTGACCTTCCATTTCAGTGCGTAGAGTAGTCTTGCTGCCGTCAACATATATAACATCAGAGTTTTCTGGTTTTCTTTTTATATTCACTTTAAGAATTTTCTGTATTAAGATATGAATCCTACTCCAATATTTCTTTGCTTTATCACATGTCTACCATAGATGATAAAAAGCCCCTTCTTTACATATACATTTCCAACATTCATTTGAGGTACCCTTATACATTCTTGACAATTTATCTGGAGTTAAATACAAACGATACATCATCTTATAGAAATTTTCTTTTAAATTATAATTTAATGTAAACTTTAAACCTTTATTCCACATATTCTCCCATGTTCAAGCATTACATTATATCTAAAATTCCTTGCCCACTGAATCATACAATGCTTTACTTGCTCATTTTCCAGATTTAAATTCAATAACACTTTATCCAATAACTGTTCTGATTAAAACTGTTACAGATTTTTAATTAAAAAATAGTACAAGAATATGATGAATTCAAGAGTTTACTGCTTTCTTCCTCCTATTTAACACCTATTTAAAACTGGTGGATAGTCATTGATGCCATAGTCTCCTCATGGTTGAACTACTGAAATAAATGGGGCTGCCCTTGAACATTGTTCAAATTCAACAGGTTCAGAAGGTAGCTGCAGTGGCATGGACAGTAATGAGTATGCCTCAGGAAGTGACATTACTGCTTCATGAGCGGTATTGTTTGCTGGTGTTCTTCCAGGTACAATTAAAGTGGTAGTTATTACCTTTAAGACCCTACATGATGTACATTATTTGAGTGACCACATATATGATAGATAGATAGATAGATAGATGATAGAAAGATAGATAGATAGATAGATAGATAGATAGATAGATAGATAGATAGAGACAGACAGACAGACAGACAGACAGACAGACAGACAGACAGACAGATGATAGGTAGAGAAAGAGAAAGATACAGAGATAGATATACAGATATATAAGTTTTCAGAGTTGACATTATTTCTACAGTTTTTACAGTAAGATTTTTGGCCAAATATATCTAATATGAATAGAAATGAATAATTCTGGTTCATGAGATACTTAATTCTGAACAAAACAGAATTTATGAAATTCTGTTTATTTATGAAAACACAGAAAGAAGACATATATATATGTATATATGTATATATGTATATATGTACATACACATATATGTCTGTGTGTGTGTGTACACACACAAATATAATCAATTGCTGTTGATTGTGGCCAAATATATCTAATATGAATAGAAATGAATAATTCTGGTTCATGAGATACTTAATTCTGAACAAAACAGAATTTATGAAATTCTGTTTATTTATGAAAACACAGAAAGAAGACATATATATATGTATATATGTATATATGTATATATATACATACACATATATGTCTGTGTGTGTGTGTACACACACAAATATAATCAATTGCTGTTGATTG
>QLTV01004233.1:3571868-3588574 GCA_003457575.1 Thermophis baileyi | reverse complement strand
GTGAAATAGTTGCAAAACAGGAGAATTCAATTTCAGACTGCATTCATTTCTAAATCACAGAATGTAATATTTTTACTTTATGCTGTGTTGCCTGGAATCCACCTCCCCTATTATTTCCAATTCAGGACACCTCATTGTAAGAAGCAGTGTTCGAATTTGCAAAATGGCAAAAGATAAAAAACAACTAAAGCAATTTTTAAAAGACTGGAAACCTTATATGGACTTTTTGCTGGAAGATGAAGGGAAAGACATGATGATTTGTGGATGTGAAGATTAAGAAAGATATGGATTAAATGAGGGGCTGAAGGAGTCTGTATAATATCTCACAGGGAAGAAAGTCAGTAAAATTGTAATTATGTGTTTTTAAAAGTCCACTAGTGTGTGTGTGTGTGTGTGTGTGTGTATATATTGTACACACACACACACACACAGACACACACACACACACACACACACACACAAACACAGAAATAGGACTGGGAAAAGAATTGTATATATCAAAAACATTTTATGCCATTTTCCACATTGGTACTTAAATTATTTCTTCCCTGTTCCTCTCTTATTGATGGTTGTCTGGGTAACTATTTAGTGAAGGCACATCTTTAACAGCCACTTGCAGACTTATCTGATCCTTGCCTTTTCCTTTGAGACTAGTTGTTTGTTTATTTGCTTTTCAAATAATTCTTTTCATTTNCACACACACAAACACAGAAATAGGACTGGGAAAAGAATTGTATATATCAAAAACATTTTATGCCATTTTCCACATTGGTACTTAAATTATTTCTTCCCTGTTCCTCTCTTATTGATGGTTGTCTGGGTAACTATTTAGTGAAGGCACATCTTTAACAGCCACTTGCAGACTTATCTGATCCTTGCCTTTTCCTTTGAGACTAGTTGTTTGTTTATTTGCTTTTCAAATAATTCTTTTCATTTTCATTTTTCTAGGTAGGGACAAGGGTAGGGAGGATATGTTTATTTCTAAAACAAGCTTGAGAACCTGGTGACAATCTCATGATTATTTATGATGCTAAATAGGAACAATGCATTTTGCAGTGATTCTATGCTTTACCAAACAGGAGAGGCAGCAAAAGTAGAATCTGAACTGTTAAGAGAATTGCAGTGGATCCATGAGGCTTTCTCATTCCTTCTTGTTTAGCTGCAGCAGTAATAAAATGAGTCCTTAATTATACTGCTGAAACAAAGAAGTATGGGGTAACCAAGAATGGATTTGTGAGTAGAAAAACTGTGAGCTACTTGTAGTCCTTTTACTTTGAGGAAATGTCTTAGCTATCTAACAAAATGAAATTCAATGTAGAGAAAAGTAAAGTCCTACACTTAGGTAAGAAAATCCAAAAGTATACATATAAACTGGGTGAAACCAGGCCTAATAGCAGTGACTGTGAGAGGGATCTTGGAGTCTTAGTGGACAACCAGCTACAGTAAATATGAGCCCGCAGTGTGCAGCAGCAGCCAAAAAAGCCAAATGCAATCCTAAATTGCATTAACAGAGGGATACAATCAAGATCAAGTGAGGTACAAATACCACTCTATAAAGCCTTAGTAAGGCCACACCTAGAATACTGCATCCACTTTTGGTCACCACGCTATAAAAAAGATGTTGAGACTCTAGAAAGAGTGCAGAGAAGAGCAACCAGGATGATTAGGGGACTGGAGACTAAAACATAAGAAGAACGGTTACAGGAACTGGGCATGGCTAGTCTAGCGAAGAGAAGGACCAGGGAAGACATGATAGCAGCGGTCCAATATTTGAGGGGCTGCCACAGAGAGGAGGGGGTCAAGCTATTTTCCAAGGCACCTGAAGGCCAGACAAGGAATAATGGATGGAAACTGATCAAGGAGAGATTCAACCTGGAAATAAGGAGGAACTTTCTGACCGTGAGAACAATCAACCAGTGGAACAGCTTGCCTTCGAAAGTTGTGGGAGCTTCATCACTTGAGACTTTCAAGAAGAGATTGGACTGCCATTTGTCAGAAATGATGTAGGGTCTCCTGCTTAAGTGGGGAGTTGGGCAAGATGACCTACAAGGTCCCTTCCAACTCTGTTAATCTGTTAAAGCTCACATTCCCTTAATTCAACCTCCAATTTTGGGATCTAGGCTCTGGCTGGTGAACCTTGAGACTACAGGAAAATTCCTGGTAGATTCCCCCAGCTTACTTTTGTCTATTCCTAGTGGAAGTATATTGAATAAACAGCATAGTCAGGGACTGGAGACAAAAACATATGAAGAAAAATTGAAGGAATTGGGTATGTCTAGTTTAATGAAAAGAAGGACTAGGGGTGACATGATAGTAATGTTCCAATATCTAAATGGCTGCCACAAAGAAGAGGGGGTCAATCTATTCTCCAAGCACCAGAAAGCAAGACAAGAAAAAACGGATAGAAACTAATGAAGGAGAGAAGCAACCTAGAACCAAGGAAGAATTTCCTTATTAGTGAGAACAATTAACAAGTGGAATGACTTGCCTCCAGAAGTTGTGGATGCTCCAATACTGGATGTTTTTAAGAAGAGATTGGACAACTATTTGTCTGAAATGGTATAGGGTCTCCTGCTTGAGCACGGGGTTGGACTAGAAGACCTTCAAGATCCCTTCCAACCCTGCTATTCTGTGTATTTTCCTTGAAGCTTCCCAATTGTTCTAATTTCCAAATCTGTAAAGTACTGAAACACCTACTAGTTAGATATTAAAAAGAAGCTCTTGTCAAGATTTCTTGCAACAGAACAAGCAAACATAGAACCAAAATCCTTGGGTTAGAAAGAACTAGGATGAGACTATTCTTTGTGGTATTATTGTTATATTTGTTAACATATGGCATCATTGTGATTCTTATACCTTTCATGCATCACTCTTATAATCTCCTCTTAATAACTTTAAATAACTGGTATTAATAATGAATAATTAATTAATAATGAAAGGTGCCATAGAGAAATAAAAATGCATGGTACTCTTTCAAAAAATGTTGATATTATATAGCCATTGATGGCCTCATTCACTGGATAATTTGCTTTTTCAAAGGGTTCAAAATCCTTCTTTTAGATTATCTGAATAATCCTTAAAACCTAATGCAGACGTTTACACAGTTCAAAAGATAATTTGCTTAGTGCTGCATTACATAAAGTCTTGGCTGAGCAGAATTTTAATATGAGACCTGTAGCTCAGGGTCCTTTTTGTCCCTCAAAGCAATTTTAAAACAGTTCCCGAATTTGTCATTTGTAGATATACTCATCAATGGTTAAAGAGAGTCCAGACAGAAAATACCTGGAGAGATCATATCTTAGTTATTCTTTTTAATAACCTTGTAAAGTTTAGTATTTCAAGCATGGCTGAAAAAAAATATTCTTGAAGTATATAGTATAAGTGTAGGATGTAATATTTTGACTTGAACGGTGTAAAATGGGAAAGCCTATAGTATCTACCTCACTGTTGCAACATGATCTGCACAAAGTGACCATATTCATAGATTTTTCTCCATGATGATCTGTCCCTAACCTGGTTTTTCAGGTCTTCCGATGTTTCATTCATTGTAAATGCTGGTAACAAGAGCTGTAATAACACTTTTCAAGGCCATATTTGCTCTGTGAGTGAGATGGGCAGTTTCTAAATTTGATAAATAAACATTCAACTTGCATGTTGTTTCATACTTTAACAATGGGGTAACCTTTACTGTTTTGCAGTAATTAAAGTAGCTTTTGGAGGAAAAGAGAAATCTTACTTTTTTAGAATCTTAAAATTCAAAACACCCCCAAAATGTTTTCTTGGACATTCAAGACTTTCAAAATGATCAGTATAATTCCTTTCTTTTCACATTGTGAAACAAGTCTCTCTCCCCCCCCCCCCGCCCCAGCTGCTCTCTTTTAATCTAAAAGAATGCGGACAGTTTGCAGTATAAACACCCTGGAACAAAGGTTCCCTGAAAGATATGCCAAGAAAAACACCCCCAGGGCTGAGCTACAATAGAGCAAGTGACTTGGATCAGGAACTATCCATTGTGTTTTACTGCCTATTACTACTTTTGACCAAAAGGACCGGAAATGCAACTTCTGTATACAGGGACCTTTGGTAAATGTGCAGTCCAGTTAATTTACTGGTGGCTGTGAGCGAACAGTTGTCAAAGTCCTTGGAAGAAGCCCAGCAGACTGTTGACTCAATTATGCCAGACAACAGAGCCAATGTTTTAAAGCTGTGAAACATGGCAATTTTTCATACTCCTCCCCCCTGTCTCCACACCACTGCTGTCAGAAAGGCAAAGAAACACATCTATTGACGGCATTAAAGGCTCAAACCACGTGTACATAATTTCATCTCCTTTTGTTTGTTTGTTTTAATAATTTGTAAGAGCGGGAAGCTGTCCGAACAAATAAGATTCCAGTAGATCACTAATCAATTAGTGGCACTATGGAAGATTTGTCATTTTCTTACTTTTTGCTTTTCTATTATTTTATTTGCTGTCAGCATGAAACTAATAAACAAATCAAAGGAAATGTACTGTACGCTATAGCATGGGCATAAAGTACTCTCATCATATGAAGCAGGTCATTTTTTAAAATGAATTAAATCTTTACCATAATGTGAATCGTATCGGTTAGTCATTGCATTGTGTCTAAAGGATAAAAGGGAACTCATTGCTTCAGTCCAGGATTTTATCTCTGGGGCTGTGCATTATTATATTTTTTTTATCATATTCAAATGTTTCTCCTCTTATACCCTGGATCAGGGGTGAAATTCAGCAGGTTCTGAAAGGTTCTGGAGAACCAGTAGCAGAAATTTTGAGTAGTTCGGAGAACCGGCAAATACCACCTCTGGCTGTCCCCAGAGTGGGGTGGGAATGGGGATTTTGCAATATCCTTCCCCCAGGAGTGGGGAGGGAATGGGGATTTTTCAGTATCCTTCCCCTGCCACGCCTACCAAGCCACGCCCACAGAACCGGTAGGGAAAATTTTTGAATTTCACCCCTGCCCTGGATCTTTATGGATCAAAGGTCTTCCTGGATCAACAAACTCCAGATGATCACTACCTACTTTATCTTTAAATTCACATTTTTAAACATTTTCTGTCTCAATACCTTACTATTTTGTATTACTATAACACTTAAAAACAGGGCAACTAATGAACAAGCCCAAATCATATTAAAAGCTTCAAATTTAATCTTCAAATGTACACATCGCCAGCATGAAACATTTGGTGGCAAGGCTGTCTTAAACATTGCTTGAGATGTTCAATAAAAATGAAAAGAAATATTTTTATAACTTACACTCATCTCAAGATCACATGGCACGTATATGACAGCATTTAAAACATGATACCACTGATTTGTTAAATAGGATATTCCAGTTCTTTAGACTAAGGTTATTGTACATTATCTATTTTTATCTTAGAGATACTCTTCAGTTGTTTATATATCTGAACTGTGGTCTTGAGCTCTGCCAAAACCTTTGGGCCAATATCCCCAATAATTTATGTGTTTCAGAGACTGCCAAACAATCAGGTCAAAAATAAGAGAGCAACAAAATGTTTTAATTGGATATCTTGCTGTTCAGCATTTCAGAATTTTAGAAATTCTTCTGGCAGTGGTCAAAACCTTCACAAAAGACTTTGACTATCAGTTAGTTTAAGGTAATTCCATTCTCTGCCAAATTTTGCAAACAAACAAAAAAGACTTTTAGCTACCAGTTTTAAATTTGAGCTATCCCAAAGGATACATTTCTCATGAGAACCATTGTTGATTTTGGCCTTTATGCCAAAGTCTTCCAAATATATTTTTATAGCCTTTAGAACAGGAAAAATAAATGTGTTGGCTAAAATTAGAATTTATTTGTCAGGTTTTAAACTAGCCAGATAATGGTTTTCTAGTTGTACCCAATGTTTATACACAAAATTATTCTCATTCCACTTAAAAATACATATCAAGATATTGAGTCCAGCAAGATAAATCAGAAAGATTAATTCCACCATAGTCTTATCAGTGCTTTTCTACCTGAAGCCCTTCAGCTGTTACACAGCTGTATTTGATGGCCTAAATAAAAGAGTTGTTTGACACTGAGGTGGGCAGCATATAAATTTAAATGAATGAATGACCTTCTTGATGATGAAGTCCAGCAGAGGGGAAAAAAAACATATCTCCAGTTAACCATAAGGTGTAAGGCAAGTTGGAAATTAGGACTATCGTTAGCAAACTGTGATGATGTCAAATTTATGAGCCATGCATCATGATATCCTTACACAAATGCTGCAATTGTGTAAGAGTTTTGTGATACTACCTAGATAATTTGCATTATGACATATGACATCTGTTGTCATTTGCTACCCTGTCCCTTGCAAGTCATAAATATCTTATATTATCAGTTGTAGTTTCTGAACTGTCTCCTGCCAACTATCTGGAAATGGATACTTGCAGAAGTTCTCGCTATAACTTTGGAAGCAAACATTTGTTCTAGAATTGGAGATAACAACTTGATAGGAATTGATCCCTCTGTTTAAATGGGGCTAAATATTAACATCCAAAAAAGCTAACATTTCAACCTACTATAATATTGATTAATGTGACACAACATGGACAATTCTGTGCAAAAAAACACAATTGGGTGTAATCAAGGGTGGGTTCCACTTACCTTCCCTACTGGTTCGCATTGCGATGGAAGTTCGTGTTTTGCGTCACATTGGGGAAATTACCCTCTGCACATGTGCAGAAGCCTCTGCGCATGCACAGAGGGTTCTTTGCCAGCCGCAGCAACTGGAGAACCGGTTCGGGGGCATGGACATCCGGCCATCGCTGCCGGTTCGGCGAGCGGATACAAGTTTCCACCACCGGTACGGGAGAACTGGTCCAAACCGGCAGCAACCCATCACTGGGTGTAATCAACCTTAGGTGGGAATAATGAATTCTGGTGACAGTTCCATATATATAGCTTTCACACTATTACAGTAATCGTAACCGAATCTGTAAATAATTGAAGGTCCAGATCACAAGAGGAAGTCTAAGCATTGTAAGTGCCACGTAAATGGCATAAGTTGAAGGTGTGAAGGACTGAATCTTAATTCTATTTACCAGTAAATAGAATTACAGTGTTAATTATACTCAACTTGCATAAGGCTCATTTTTAATGTTAATTACACTCAATTTGCAAGGGCTCATTTTTACCTCAAGATCCCTTCTAGCTGGTTAGAAGCTTCAGAGGAATCAATTCACGGTCCTAAGCCAGTAACCTATTTTTAGACAAATTGGAAGGAAGTCGATAAAAATGCTATTAATTATTTATGCAGCCATTAGAAGACCAAATGTGAATGTTCCATCCTGATCCAATCAATAGAAAATTGCTCTAAAAGTTATGGAATTGGTTTCTTTTGATCTTGAATTGGGAATAATAGAATTTCAAACTATGTTTTGTGTATATTGGATATTTCCCAGAATAATGAATAGAGCTTGATGACAATTCCCTTGCAGCATTTGGCATTGCAATTCAGAAGCTGGAACGTGAACTTACGTGGTTTGAACTTGTAATTGTCATGTTTGGGGCTTGAGTATTTACATGATTTTAGAGCAAGGGCGTCATAGCTGGAGAATTCTGGGAGTTGAAGTCCACAGGTCTTAAAGTTGCCAAGGTTGGACACCCCTGCTTTAGATGGAGAAGTGTTAAAGACATGTTATTTTCTTGATTATATAATTGGTTTTTGCAGCTTGTTAAGATATCAAGAATTGTATTTGCCCATGTTATGATTAATTTTGAATAGTTCTGTCATTATTCCAATATTTTAATTATCTGAAATTTCATAAAGTCTTATGGGATTGAGCAGTATATAAATTGTAGTAAAAATAAAATAAAAACCAACACCCCCATCTGCAGAAAAGCATGGTATTGTGGGTTATTTTTCAGTTTTGTTTTGTTTTTTCTAAAAAGGAGCAAGGAACAGGACTTCCAAGCAATTCATTTTAAATGTATGGTTTTCCCACTTTTTTTTTTCTCTTCCACTTTTTAAAATAATGTTTTATCTATTTATTCAATTTAAACAGCTGCCTATTTCAAATATATGAGTCCGGGTAACAATAACAAAAAGGCTTTCATCCTGCAGTGGATTGATTTATGTTTATTGTTATTATTACTATTATTATGAATACAGATATGCACAGCCTTACATATGTTTGGTTCACATTATGCAGAGCAGTATCTATATCTGTTGTACTTTCTGCTATTTTTTTCCATCAGACTGGAGAAGGTTGTTTTAAAATGCAACCTTTAAAGGAACTTCTCTGACTGACAGCTCCTATGATGTGTCAGATGGATAAGCAGTTCCTCCATTAAAGAAAGAAAAAGAAAAAAATGCAATGTGTCCATGTTCACATAGTAACTTGAGGGAAGTGGGAACAATATACTGTATTTATGTGTTTGTTTGTTGATATGATAAGGCAGAACATGTATTTGTCACTAGAAACAAAACCTTGCAAACGTAAGGTAAACCGCTCCAAACTCGATTGCAGAAAATACGACTTCAGCAACAGAGTGGTCAATGCCTGGAATGCACTACCTGACTCTGTAGTTACTTCCCCAAACCCCCATAACTTTAACCTTCGACTGTCTACTCTGGACCTCACCCCATTCCTAAGAGGTCTGTAAGGGGCGTGCATAAGCGCACCAACGTGCCTAACGTCCCTGTCCTACTGTCCCCATTTATTTGTATCCTTATCCTGTATTCATAATCATGTTTATTCCTATATCTGTTATTTTATACGTGTTTGACAAATAAATAAATAAATAAATAAATAAATAAATAAATAAATAAATAAATAAATAAATAAATAAATAAATAAATAAATAAATAAATAAATGAAAATACAATCTACAAGAAGCTCAGTGATGGGCTGAATTGCATACTCAACTTTCCATCTTTATGTCTTTCTTACTTTTAGTCATTTTTGTTTTCCACTTTTAATCTAACTACAAATTATTTTAGAAGCAGTTGTCTAAGGTAGTCTGCAGCCACTGTAGCTCAGAGTCTTAGTATTTCTTGTTTGTCTGAAATTAAATCTAAAAAGGCTGGTCTCTTCTCTTCTCTTCTCTTCTCTTCTCTTCTCTTCTCTTCTCTTCTCTTCTCTTCTCTTCTCTTCATCAACAGGACTGAAAAACCAGTGAATTGAAAAGTCTTTTCCTTTATTCTATATCTTTGTTCCCACTCCAGACTACCCTGCTAAATTATTAAAAATTGTTAATTTGTACTCACCCTTTGTATGCACCCTTTTAAACTTCTGTGAACAATCAAAAAGTGTTATTTAGCTGTTCTCTCATTTGGGTAATGAGGGACTATGTTAATGGGAAAGCTTCTAAAACCATTTTCACACATTAAATGAAACAAGTCTCAAGCATCAACTTTTTGAAATAAAAATATATGTGTAGTTAGAAATGCAGTGTTCAGATTTGATTTACTATAGATTTTTTTTTACTAGAATGTGTGTGAAAACATTGTTTCTGTAAACTTGGCCAGGTTCTAATCATGCTAAAAGATTTACATGTCTTAATTTTTCCCATTGTACCGAACAAAAAAAAAAGTCAGACATATTAGCAAGCACATTTCATTGTGGGGGGGGGGGGTGATTGAAGGATTGCCTCTTTTGTTTTCATTTTGTGCTTTTAATTTACTTTAATAACATCTTCATCTGTTCACCAAAACACATGATAATATGATTTCTCTGTGTCATGAAACCATCTCATGAACTGATTCCTGAAAGACAACTGTCATTAAAAGCAGAAGTGAAGAGCTAGGCTGAGAACCAGTTTGATACAGTGGTTAAAAACAGCAGGTGAGAAACTAGGAGACTGTATGTTCTAGTCCTGTCTTGGGCACAAAGCCAGTTGGGTGAACTTGGGCCAGCCGCTCTCTCTGAGCCCTAGGAAGAAGGCAATAGCAACCCATTTCTGACATCTTGCCAAGAAAACTGCAGGGACTGGTCCACGCTATGGCCAGAAAGGGACAAAAAGTAAAGGGTGTGGGGTGGGGAACCAGGTTTTTTTTTAATTATACTTTATTTATACATTTATAATTGGCATTATTTATGACTGGGAATTTAGCTTCATAAATATGTCTCAGTGCATCCAGGGGTATGAAAGTAGCATCCATCTGCAACTCTTTAAAGCAGCCACCAATTTTTCTAGGATCATCGGGCAACTGTAGAGGCTACAGCTATATTGCCTTTACTATACTATCAGGAATATAACTGCAATTCCTTTATACAGCATGCAGCTTATATAAAAATGACTGTATAAAAATGTGTCCAGTTCCTGCCTTAGCACTTCAATCCTAAATTTAAAAAATTATCTGGATAAAAATAAAATATAAATAGCTATAATGTAAGGTAATCTGCTTTATGCTGATTTAGAATAAGTACGTCATAGTTTTCGTAAGTTTAGCACTTGTCTGCTATTCACTGAGGTGGCCAAATCCTTTCTCAGGTGTCCACGAGAATTTGAACAATAATGAGCTACTTTAAAAGTCCCATTAAAGATGGGCTGCTTTAATTATTGAATTCATTAAAGTAGCCATATCATGTTATTTAGACTTAGGCTTTTCTGTTTTAATGAATAAAAGAAAGGTGCTGTATTCAGGGACCAAAGTATGCCATCTGAACGATTTTTGAAGTTTATTTTTATTTTATTTTAATTAATTAATTTAACTTCTACATTGCTTATCTCACCTAAGTGATACTGGACAGTTTACAACAACTGTGGGTAGTTTACAAGTCCTAACATCTGAAGACTTGTTCTGATTTCTCCTATGTAAGCTGTAGTTTTCTTTCTGAATTTAATTATTTTGCTAGCCTATTTAGTCCTTTTAAAGAAGCAAAGTAGGATTAGAAACCCAACCAAATAAATGTATGGTTGTGGAATGGGCCTCAATTCTCTGCAATATTATGGTGGATATTTGTGAGCATTGTTGAAATTTAAATAATTATCCCAATTCAGCTTATTGGCAATAGGTGAACCCAAAAGGATGACTAATATAAAAATTTTGGGCTACAGGAACATAGTAAACTGAGTTGAGTCTGTGTATTCTCTAGATTCATTAAAAAAAAACTACTTAAACTAGAGTGCAAAAAGCTGCTTTGCAAATTATAGTTTTGAATGAGAGGAACAATTTTGTAACACTTTTCGAACCAGTCTTTTCACAGAGCTCAGGAGCCTCCATAAAATCTATTCCATTTTCACTTTTGGTTTCTTAAAGTTATAATGAAATTGCTTATATGGTCCTATATATGGTGCCATTAATGATCTTGAGAGTTTTCAGAGCTTCAGAAGTATAATACATTTTGTAAAATGCCAGGTTTCTTTATTTCAATTCGTCATGAGGACCTGGATGAACTTCTTGCCAAATAATTTCAAACACTTTAAATATATGGGTACAAACCTACTCGTGATTTTCAGAGGTAATGTGTCTTTGCCTTTTAAGAATATTCTTTTCAATGGCTTTAGTAATTTATTTTCCCATTATGTTTCTTCAGAGCTGTGTAAATATGCCTCACATTCCTGAATGCTTTGATTTAGATAGTCTGCCTTAGAATTCTATTTTTAATAATAAATTAACGTTTTTGACTGAGAAAGTTAATTTGGGGAGGGGAAATAGATTGGAAACAATGACATAACAAATTAAATTACTACCAGATATTTTTCTGAACAGATTAGTCTGCTAGCCAACTGACAGCCTTGATTATGTTTGGTTAGGTGCAGCATGTCAACTTCATAATCTGCACACTAAGATATGGATAGATACATGACAGACAAAAAGATAGGGGGGGGAGAGAGAGAGAGAGAGACAGAGAGAGAGAGAGAGAGAGAGAGAGAGAGAGAGAGAGAGAGACAGAGAGAGAGACAGAGACAGAGAGAGAACTATATGTACCTATGGATGCTGTGCTTGTTACTACAACTCTGCTTCAATCTTCTGAGAGTCAGAATAGGTAATTTGAAGTAGAAACCAGGAGTCTGTGACTTCTAGTTGCACATTAGGCACAAAGGTGTCCTTGGGCTAATCACTCTCTCTCAGTCCTAGGAAGAAAGCAATGGCAAACCACTTCAGAAAAATGTTGCCAAGAAAAATGCACAGACTTGTCCTAATATTTATCAGCACCCTGGATGACAGACCCAAACATTCTACATAGATAGATTATGATTTCCTAAATTCTTGGGAAGAACCTGATGTATATGAAGGCCAATAGTAACTAAAGAACTGGCAGCTGTGACTTCATATTGTTGTGAAAAGATAATAATAGGAGTGAATGTGTATCTTCCCATCAGATTAGTATGGTTCACCTTGCCCATCAGGAGTCTTATCATCCTGAGAGCATTTTGAGAATGGTGATGAGTAAAGATAAATTCTAAGTGGCTTCCCAGACCTTGTGATACGTACTGCTTGCAAACGTGCCCTTGGCCCATTCAAGTTCTGACATTCAAGATGAAGATTTTTAAATAGGCATTAAATGCCAAAGATGAAGTCATAGGTATAATTTTTATTATGCAAGTTTTAACTGAGCTTTAATTGATGTAATTGTTGGATACAATTTTTTATATTTCTTCTATTTTGTTCAAGACTTTTTGTATTGGGTGATATAAAAATACTCTAAAAATAAATATATAAAAGATTTGCAAAACAGCAATGAAAGGGAGAGATGAGGAGGAGGAGGAGGAGGAGGAGGAGGAGAAGGAGGAGGAGGAGGAGGAAGAGGAAGAGGAAGAGGAGGAAAAGGAAGAGGAAGAGGAAGAGGAGGAAGAGGACGAGACTGATTGCTTCTGATAAAGCAATCATTCTGTGCCAATAAAACTGAAGCATGGAATCAAAGATAATGTATGTGTATAAAATGGGGAAAAAAGAGAGCTCTGCAAAGTTTTCAGACATTGTGTGAAAGCTTATATTAACTGGAACCATTTGCACTTGGCATCCGTTGCACTTATGTAGACACCAGATACAGCATTATTCAATTTCCTTTGCTTTTGTGCAAGCTTACTTCACTACTTTGTTACACAAAATATTTTAGCATGGCCATTTGAAACCTGGCATACCGCACAATGCAGTTCACGGACAACCACAAATATACTAATTTTCCCACCCTATACATACTGATACAATGGTTTTTGGGGGACTTAACAGAAACAGAATCTTAAAATGTATCCAAAGGTTGAGGTAGCACAACAATGTTTGATTAACCAGAACATTTAGGTCAGCTCTGCAGAAAAAGAAGGCACAGTATCAGTTTGACTGCCTCTTAAGATAGGATGGGTTGCCATATTTGAATGATATACACTGAGAAATGTAGCATACATTTAGTCCTCAACTTACAACAGTTCATTTAATGACCATTCAAAGTTATAACGGTACTTAAAATAAGTGTCTCATGACCATTTTTCACACTTACAACCATTGCAGCATCCCCATGGTCGTGTGACCAAAACTCAGATGCTTGGCAACTGATTCATATTTATGACGGTTGCAGTGTCCTGGGGTCATCTGATCCCCTTTTGTAACCTTCTGGCAAGCAAAGTCAATGGACAAACCAGATTCACTTAACAACTGGGTTACTAACTTAACAACTGCAGTGGTTCACTTAACAATTGTGGCAAGAAAGGTCGTAAAATGGGGCATGTCACTTAACAAATGTCTCACTTAGCAACAGAAATCTTGGACTCAATTGTGGTCATAAGTCGAGGACTATCTGTAGTAATAACTCTGAAAGAAGTTGGAAAGCTTTACTAGTTCTATTTGTTGCCTTAAAGTGGTATCAAAGAAGAACGTTGGCATCCAGTATGTAAAATTTCAAATGGGGTGTTGGTGTTCAAGAAATTTGACTGACTTGTTTTTTAAACTGAACTTTCAAATTGATTAGCAGATTGAACCAATCAGGAACAATTTGAAAGTAATTTGGAGGTTTGGTGGACTTTTTCACTCTGTAGAATTTCAGATATTTTTACAGCTTTCCTTCCTTATATGGATAAAGATCAGGAGAAATTGGAGGTTGTGATGAGTTCTCTAATATTGGCAAGAGCAGTCAGCTCATGAATTTATAACAGTTCTGTAAAATGTGTCTATCACAATATTTTGGGGGATGTTTTACTATCTCTCTCTTCTGATACAATTTGTTTAGGCAGACTCACTTAGATGGAGAAAGAAAAAGGAACTCATCTTTATTCATTGGGTAAATAGGCCTGAAAATGTGCTTGCTCTGATGCATGTAAATAATAGTCCTTATATGATTCTATATTAACACATCAGACTTTGATAATGCTGCATAATCAGTACATAATAGCAATAGCAATAGCACTTAGACTTATATACCACTCCGTAGTGCTTTACAGCCCTCTCTAAGCGGTTCACAGAGTCAGCATATTCTCCCCAACAATCTGAGTCCTCATTTTACCCACCTCGGAAGGATGGAAGGCTGAGTCAACCTTGAGCCGGTGAGATTTGAACCGCTGAACTGCAGCTAGCAGTCAGCTGAAGTAGCCTGCAGTACTGCACTCTAACCACTGCGCCACCTCGGCTAATAAATTGCGCCCCCCCCCCAAAAAAACAGGCTTGTCAATGAATCATGTAAAGAAACCTCTCAGCTTAAAAAAGCAAGTGGTCAGAGGATGGTGAATTCTCTCTTTTTTTTGGCAAACCTATTTTTAAATGATTTTTGAAAGTATTGCTGTTAAATGAGAGTCAGACATTTTTAGCACTGGCTTAGCACAATATTTCTACAGTCTCCTCATCCTTGGTGTTTCTGCCTTAACAATAAAGAGGGAGAATACTTCAAGAATGTAATGTAGTCTAACTCTTGAAAAGATAGGGTTATGGTCTTCTATATGGTTGACCAACCATGCCATTTCACCCCATTCTGTCAAAAAGTGGAGCTGATTTTGGCATCTTAATATTTTTGTGATGCTTCTCCATTACTCCCTATGTTTATCAAATGTGGTCTCCAAACGCAAATTGATTTGAAACAAACAGAATCTCAAATCACAAAGTGCAGGCAAATGGTATATGGTGCTAGATTGGGTTTATTTTAGTAAAGGGAAATAATTTCCAATAAATTCAATTATACAAGGTTGGAAAAATTAAAAAAATAAATAAATACAAAATTAAAAACCCAGGCTAAAGGAGCTAAACTTGGTGTTATTCACACAATACACAATCATTTTCTGGAGAAACTGGGAATTGGTTTGGAACATCTGCTCATCTGGAGCAAAATCTTGGATGGCTCCCACTTGAAGACTTGATTGTTCCCCCAGGCTTTGGTGTAGGATGGATGGAAACACCCCCACCTCCACCACTCCCATTTGATGTGTTCTTATATTGAATGACTGGATCTTATTTAGTTTTGGGTTGGTTGGTGGAATTGTGTTTTAATATGATCTACACGGAGCTACTTTGGAGTTGCACAGCCCCTAAATTGAAACAAAACAAAAAAAAAGTTTTTTTGAATTTTAGGCTTTTTTTTAAGGTTTTATTTTTTAAATCCAACGTTTCCTTTCAGCTCTTTCTCCAGTGCTGTGAGGAAATAGGAGCCCATCTATTTCCTCTTGGCTTTTCTTCTTAAAAGTAAAAATGGTAGTAAAAACTGAATTATTACCAGGATAGCATGCCAGGATTCAATGGGGTCTTTTCTGTATATGGGCTTATTTTTACAATGATATATATCTACCAATGAACTCTTCAGGTCACTCTTAGTGCAAATTTCACCTGGTACAAGTGAATCATTTCTCCTTAAAAAAAATACCTTTTCTTTTTCTTTTCTTCCTTTCTAACAGGATTAAGTCTAGAGAGAGGCGGAAAAGAGATATTGTTCTGACTTTCCTCCACTAGAATCTAACATCTAGGTTAATAACTTGGCCTGCATTTGGAAAAGAAAATTGAAGTCATTCTTCTATTTGGTTTAGATACTACATAGAAAAGTTATTACAGGCCAAGTAATGAAGACCATCTCATTGTTGGCACAAACAAACCTAGACCTGGTATACTGTATCTCAAAGACGCAATTTCAGCATGTTCAGAAATAGAGGATATAGACATGTTAAATAGTTTTATTAGAGGCCAGGATCACGATAATGACAAAGGTGCATCAAAGATAATCTAACCCTCTTTACCAAACAAGAGAAAATATATTGATGGAATTTTCTCAAGCTCGAGTAAGAAGATAGAATAAGAACCTGGGAGAGATGCAGTAGGTACAGCGTATGAAGCACTAAGTAGAGCAGGAGAAATCTCTGATTTCTATGACAAATGAAAGCACAGCCAGTAGCTTTAGGAAATGTTTCAGTTCTGCTTCTGAAAATCAGGCATTCAACTCGACTCCAAGGGAAATTTTCCTAAGTGATAAATTCAAGCATATATACATGCTGTACATATAGACATTGGTGGAACATTTCAATTTTTCTTTGAAAAAAGCCCTATGGGAAGATATATCTTTGGAACAGTAAAAATATATAGATCATTGCCAGAATTAAAATAGATAAGTAACTTTGAGCTTTGGCGTAAGGGTTGCTTCAGGTCATGGAGAATTGTCCACTCGCACAGCAAGTTGGACCTTTCTTTAAACATACACAGCTGGCCTCACTCTTAGATTTCCTTTTCTTGTTATATGAAAATACAAGCATGGGAAATGTCTACTGTTCTTGAATCTACATGCAAATCTCAGAATGTGTGTGGCCTAGCAGCTGTTTATACTG
>QLTV01004233.1:3536868-3569368 GCA_003457575.1 Thermophis baileyi | reverse complement strand
CTGGAGCCTGGTGAGATTTGAACAGCCGAACTGCAGCTAGCAGGCAGCTGAAGTAGCCTGCAGTACTGCACTCTAACCACTGCGCCACCTCGGCTTTTATGCCCCCATTCCCACCAAGTTGGACTACTACAATACATTTTACATAGGGTTGCCCTTAAACTTGCCCAAAAAGTGAAGATGGCTCAGAATTCAGCAGCCTGTGAACTTATTAGTTCCCAACAATGGTTGACTGATATTTATTGTGTGTGCCTGGCACTATTTGAAGTCAGTTTCTGGGAATAGTTAAAGGCTGTGTTGACCTCTAGGGCCCTATATGGCTTGATAGGAGGGTACCTGCAGAACTACTACCCTGACTCCAAACTAGAATTGGCCTGACTCACCAGATCAGTGTTTCTCAAACTTGGCAACTTTAAGATGTGTAGATTTCAACTCCCAGAATTCCCCAACTGACCAAGTTTGAGAAATAATGCACTTGATTATTCAGGCAGCAACTGTTTGTCATGCAACACTTCTGGGAGATGAGGTAGGATTAGAAAGTGTTACTTTCTTGTAGTGGTCTTGATATGCCGGAACAGCCTCTCCACAGAAATCTAACTAGTTTCATACTTAGTGGATTTCAAAAATGAAATGAAACCACTGGGTGAGGTCATCCGACGATTCGGGGTGAAGTATCAGCAATATGCTGATGATACCCAGCTATATATCTCCACCCCGCGTCAATTCAGTGAAGCAGTGGATGTGATGTGCCGGTGCCTTGAGGCTGTGAGGGCCTGGATGGGAGTCAACAGGCTCAGACTTAACCCAGACAAGACCGAGTGGCTGTGGGTTTTACCTCCTAAAAACTATGTCAACTGTCCATCCTTGGCTCTTGGGGGGGGGGAGAAATTGTCCCCCTCAGAACGGGTTCGCAATTTGGGTGTCCTCCTAGGCGCACAGCTAAAATTAGAGCAACACTTGGCAGCTGTAGCTAGGGAGACCTTTGCACAGGGTCACCTGGTGCACCAATTGCGACCCCACTTGGATCAATAGGCTCTCCTCACAGTCCGCCCCTACTTGGATCAAGAGGCTCTCCTCACAGTCACTCATGCCCTTCTCACCTCACGATTAGATTATTGCAATGCGCTGTACATGAGGCTACCCTTGAAGAGTGTTTGGAGACTACAATTGGTCCAGAATGAGGCTGTGTGTGCTATTGTGGGTGCACCTAGGTACACCCACATTACACCAATCCTCCGCGAGCTGCACTGGCTTCCTATTGGTCTCTGGGCACAATTCAAGGTGTTGGTTATTACCTTTAAAGCCCTACATGGCTCAGGGCCAGGTTATCTTCGAGACCGCCTTCTACCACATAGCTCCCAGCGACCGGTGAGATCCCACAGAGTTGGTCTCTTCCAGGTCCCGTCAGCTAAATAGTGTCGGCTGGCAGGCCCGTGGGGGAGGGCCTTCTCTGTGGCTGCTCCAGCTCTCTGGAACCAGTTACCTCCTGAGATCCGGACCACCCCCACCCTATTGGCCTTCCGAAAAGCAGTAAAGACCTGGCTTTTCTGGCAGGTCTGAGGCCGTGATCTCGCAGTTGTAATCGTCGAGATCCGGCCATGATGTGATATGCATGAGTTTTAAATTGTTTTAATGTTTAATGTTTTAATGTTTTATAATTGTTTATGATGTTTTATAATGTTTTCTTTTGTATGATGTTTTTAATGTTTATTTGCTGTTGTTAAGCCGCCCAGAGTCCTTTGGGAGTTGGGCGGCATACACATATAATAAATAAAATAATAAATAAATAAATAAAAATATGCTGATGACAGAGTTATTCCAGAGAGAATCTCTTAAATGAAGGACTGAGCCATCTTTCCCTTTTTAAGTTCTTGTTCTATTTTGTGTGTGTGTGTGTGTGTGTGTGTGTGTGTGTGTGTGCACGCGTGTGTGTGTGTTGCTGTTGAACTTGATTGGGGATTGTTGATTGGCAGTATTCATTTTAATCATATTGTGCTGTGGATGTTTTAAGTTTTGTTTTACTGTCGACTTGGTAAGCCACTGAGAACTGTCAGATTGCAGTGGGGTATAAAATGAATGAATGAATCTATTGAATTCTCAGCTTCATGGTGCTGAATAAGGAAAAACCTCAGGTGGCTTCTTTCTGCATATGTTTACAGATAACTTCTTGCTCCACTGTTTGATCATGTCAGGTTCTCTCTGCATTTAAGTGAATATGCATGGAAAGCTCCTTTGGTTCTTCCTGATTAGTATGAGAAGTTATAGTTACAGCTGACATGTTAAAGAAGAAAAAACGATTTAGAAAATATCTTGATAAAATTATGAGTTTATAGCAATAGCAATAGCACTTAGACAACCTTTGTTGCCATGCTTGTTAAGCAAATCACTTGCAGTTGTTAACAGCAATAGCACTTAGACTTATATACCGCTTTACAGTGCTTTACAGCCCTCTCTAAGCGGTTCACAGAGTCAGCATATTGCCCCCAACAATCTGGGTCCTCATTTTACCCACCTCGGAAGGATGGAAGGATGAGTCAACCTTGAGCCTGGTGGGATTTGAACTGCCGAACTGCAGCTAGCAGTCAGCTGAAGTAGCCTGCAGTACTGCACTCTAACCACTGCGCCACCTCGGCTCTTATATTACTTCTCCTTCAAATGCCTTCTCCCTTTAATGTGAATTTCTATAAATCCTAGGCATCCTCAATATAATTTTATTTTATTTTTTTTTGTCCAATTTATTTATTTATTTATTTATTTATTTATTTATTTATTTATTTTGTCAAGCATATATCAGATTACAGTAAAAGTATAAACATGTATACATGAGATGGTTATGAGTACATGGGGACATTAGGACAGGGACGGTAGGCACGTTGGTGCACTTATGCATGCCCCTTATATTTAATTTAATAAAATTGTATATTTTATTTTATTTTAATTTTTGATAGCAACCTAACATATTGAGAGGCAAAACACTATTCTCCAACATTCTTTATTTTCAAAATGTTTTTGTGCCTTGCACTTCTCTCAAAGTTTTATTAACTATTGCAGCCCAATTCTTTGTTTAGAAATGTTCCCCTTGCAGATGGCTATTTTGTGGTTGACCCCACTGATCACTGCAACATTTTCTCTGATTGCTCCTTTTCTTAAAATCCTAATGAGGCTTTTCTGTACTTTTCTGTAGAACTATGAAAACTGACAGTATTAAAGTGCAATAGCAATATTTTGTTTATTAAATATTTGTAGAAAAAGGGATGGCAGAACCTGGGGGCAGAGTTAAAAGAGGGATCAGCCTAGAATCCCTACATAGCCAGAAGAGAATTATGTCCAATCCCCTTTGAATTCTGTGGAACCTTATCTAACTCCAAGTGGGTGCTAACTTGAGAAGATTCCTGTGCTTAGGCTGTTTAGCAATAAATCAATTTAATTAGACCTTCACATCTGGACATGGTCTTTCATGCCTGACAATATTATTATTAAAATAATTTTGCTTTTGCCTTTATTTTCCTTACTATAATTGCATTCAGTGTAGCTATTTGTATTTTAAAAATATACAACAAACCATTCGAATTAAAAAACATTAGAACAATTTTAATTTGGGTTGTACCCATATTATACCCTTGCTTCAAAGTTTACCTTAAATATTCCTGACAGTATTTTTTGTTAGCCCAATGCCACACAGACATGAAAAATCTGTCGCCATCCAGAAGGCAATGCAATATTACATTTTAATTTTACGTATTGGCTTTAATCATGACGTAATTCAACAACTTCCAAGAGACTAACCTATTTTGCGTCCCTGATAGACCAAATCCCCCCCCCAAAGATAAATCCAAATCATAAAATGACATATTTCCTATGATAAGCAATCCATATATATTTGCCATAGAAACAGATCCCACTTGGGTTGTTAGATTTCTATCAAGGAAGAAAGGACACTTCACATTTGGTGATTTAATGCTTGCTGCTTTTAACCTTTGATTCTAATTCTAGTCACTGAAGACTGGAGCAATAGAAATCATGATAAGGACTTTGTGAAGGTGATAAAGCTGCAGCAACCAAAATATAACAACCCACCCAAAAAATACCTTAAAACATTTATTTCTTCAGAGATAATATCAAAATCATGTACCTTTTTTTTCTTGTTTTCTCTCTCTCCCTGTCCCCACAAATTTGATCTGATATTACAGCTATATTAGATTAGATTATATATCATATCATATATCATCATATCATTATAGGAAGGAAGGAAGGAAGGAAGGAAGGAAGGAAGGAAGGAAGGAAGGAAGGAAGGAAGGAAGGAAGGAAGGAAGGAAGGAAGGAAGGAAGGAAGGAAGGATAGGGCAGATATGTGGCTAGATAAGAGTTTCTGGTTGTTAGTTTGATTTCCAAAATCATATGAAAGTTTTGTTTCTGGGAAAAAGTGACCTCTTTACTAAGCCATTACTACATGAGGACAAAGTGCATGGATCATCAAATTCTGATTTTAGCATTTTCTTTTACATAACAAATGCTACTTGTTTTGTTCTAGATAATACTGCTGTTCTTTCAAAACCAATAATTACAAATAATGTCTTTTATGATTTACTTGCAATCATTTTCTTGTCCAGTCCTCAATCTAGATACTTAGGGGGCTACCATCAGGCTAAAAGAAATGAAATTGAAGATTTAAGGAACAATTTTTGTTTATTTTATTTATTTATTTATTTTGTTTGTTTTATGATCACTTATTCATAATTTGTAATACACCAGAATTAAATAAATGAGCCTTGTTCATTCAACTCCATCCCCATTTTATTTCATAAGCTGGTGCTTGGGCCAAATGGATTCACATACTTTTTACATTGTCTATTGGGAATTGCTTTTGAGATTGTTAAAAGCAAATTAAGAAATAAAACTAATATGAAGGTCTGAACAAT
Organism: Thermophis baileyi; assembly: GCA_003457575.1. Taxonomy (NCBI): domain Eukaryota; kingdom Metazoa; phylum Chordata; class Lepidosauria; order Squamata; family Dipsadidae; genus Thermophis; species Thermophis baileyi. The sequence goes on along the minus strand of QLTV01004233.1, from coordinate 3,564,452 downwards.
GTCTTGTTAGAATATCCACCAAGATAGACTTAAGTTCCTGTCCTGAGAAAACTGAAGGGAAGATAGTAGAACCAAAAAGAGAAACTCAGAGTTGCTCACTTAGCAACTGCAATTGGGACTAGTAATTCTGTCGATAAGCGACATGATGTCTTATTGTGTGATGTCATGATGTGAGACATTACTTAACCACAATGGGCTTATGACCTCATCCATGATTGTTAAGTGAGACATCACATGACCATATAGCTGCTTCTCCATTGACACTGCTTGTCAGAAGCTGGCTATGAAGTGCAGAAATGGCAATCATGTGACTGTGGGACATTACACCAGTTGTACATGCCCATTGGGTATGAAATGCCCAAATCTCAATCATGTGATAATGGAGGTGCACTGATGGTTGGAAGTGTGAAAACTGCTCATAAAGTTATTTTTTCAGACCCATTATAACTTTGAATGGGGTTGCTAAATAGGGCAGTCTTTAAGTGAAGTCTACCAGCATATAGAAATGTAGAATTTAGAACTCATTTCTCTCTTTGGAAAGTCTTATCTCACTGGAAATTATAACAAATTTCATTCTCCAAACAACTATAAGCAACTGGTTTTACTGCTTATTTAATTTTTTTTGCCTCTCATTCATTCTCATTATGGTAATAAAATGGACAAAAACCTGCAGGATGGATAATAGTGCCCAATGCAATGTATTAAATTACTATGTTTTTTTTAAACATGTCAATATCCGATAAGAGAAAATGACATACTATATTGTTGTTTTTGAATGTGACAGACTATATTTCCCCTTACTTTTTTTATAATGTTCATATGTAATTCAGAAGGATTAGAGAAAGATACAAAGATGCATTGTATTTTGATGTTCACAAAATAATTTTAATCATGTTATAGTGTGTAGTATAGTATAGTTATAGACTTTTCAAAATGATTCGTAACAGCTCTACTGTTTAAAATAACATATGCGATTTCTGGCTGATTCACTTTTGGTTTATTCTTTTCAGTGGAAATTGCTCTGTTTTTCTCATTCCACAGTAACTATAATTGCTATATTCAAATAACGAAGTATATTCTCTCTCCATTCCCCCCCCCCTTCCTTGGAACTAAACCATTAAAAGAACACAAGCAAGCAATGTTGCTTTACTGAAAAAGCAAGCTGAAATGAAACATTTAAAGACGGGATGACTTTGGATCTCATTTAATATACAGGGAGATTAATTTAAATACTCTCCATGAGGACAGTTAAGGAATTTTCTAATTACAGATGCTACTCCTAACTCATTTGGGAGGCATTTACTGAAGGTCAAAAGTTATCCAAAAAAAGCTTCTTGAGACAGCTGGTTCGCTTACATTTGAATTTCAGGAAATCAAGTCTATGCTAGAAAGGATTTTGATTTTTAGTTTTCTATCTCCAATTGTATCTGCTGCAAGGGGGAAGGGAACACGATTTCCTGAATATGAATTACAGTAAAACATTAATGGAAGGCGGAGAACAAGAAAGAAGTTCAGGAAAGGGCAACTACTATCAACAAATAAATTAGGTGAAGGGAGTTCCAGGCTGGGCTTAAAGTGATATTCTCATCAATATAATCTCCCTTTTGTCTGTATTAATCTGCCCTTTTATAGCAATGTTAGGCAATGTGATGCTTATGAGTCTCCCTAGTCTCTTTTTTAAAAAGGGTATTTAAATTACAAAGATTGATAGATGAGAGAAAGGAGCTGGCATTCAGAGTGATGTCTTAGGACCTACAGAGATCTCTCTTGGATAGAAAAAATGTCACATGAAGTATATATTTCACCTAAATGGGTGTTCTGGAAGCACCCAGGTCTATTGTGGCAGCCATTTTGTTCCTTAGTAGGCAAATTTCCCATTGCATTGTGAATGCAGTCTATCAATATTCTAAATATGTTCCTGCCCCTCAAAATATTGCCTACTCCAACTTAAAAATGTCATACCTTAGCAGTACTATCTACTTAGCAATAAATTCAGAGCCAGTGGTTAAGGCACCAGGCTAGAAACCAAGAGACCAAATTTCTAGTCCCTCCTTAGCTATGAAAGCCATCTAGGTGACCTTGGGCCAGTCATTCTCTCTCAGGCCGATCTCTCTCACATGGTGGTTGTTATGGGAAAATGGGAGGAAGAAAGAGTATTAGATGTGTTTGCTGCCAACCCATATAGAACTGGAAGATTGGGGAAAAATTTGGAACAAAAACTCTCTAAGCGGTTTACAGAGTTAGCATATTGCCCCCAACAATCTGGGTCCTCATTTTACCCACCTCGGAAGGATGGAAGGCTGAGTCAACCTTGAGCCGGTGAGATTTGAACCGCCGAACTGCAGCTAGCAGTCAGCTGAAGTAGCCTGCAGTGTTGCACTCTAACCACTGCGCCACCTAATGATCTTTATCACCTAATGATCACCTAATGATCTTTATTGAAGAGTAATAATAATAATAGAACATAAATTATGCATATAGATATGTGTGTTACCTAATGTTTATTTCTTATCAGGGCAATTCATATTATGTTTTCACCTTTCAATGAATTTATAGCAGTCCCCACTCCTTTCCTATAGGATTTTTACTTGTTTGGCAAGTCTTACAGTCTTGCTTTCAAAGTCTCTAATCAAGTGAAAATATCCCCTATTCATTTCTCTAGGATAAGTGCAAGTATAAGAGGAATGCAAGCTTGAACATTAGAGGAGATGTATCTTCTTTGCTGACACAGGATTGGGGAAGTTCTAAATAAAATGTCAGCTGTGCTTCCATAACTTACTAATGGCTCAATTTATTCTTTTTCTCAGGGACTTTTCATTTCAGTTTGCAAGTTGCTTCAACCCATGTTTCTAATTTTGTTATGATTAATTCACAGTCCTCCATAATTTATAGCTTTTTGCTTTCTGTTCCCAAGGTGACCTCATCTACTGTTTCATTTCAGCCTTGCTTCTCACCAAGCAGGTTAATTTTTCTTTGGCAAAATAGTATACTTACATGAAAATCTATTGTGTTTTGCAAATATAAATATATATTAATTATATATAATTAATCTTAAGGGTTTAATCAGTAATTTGCCCTGTTAAGCAGGAAAAAATGACAATATTGTCTGATTTAGTAATCTTTGCCAGTAGCTTTTTACATTTTTATAATCCATTCTCAATTTGTGGAATCGTTTGCAGCAATTCTTTAAAGCTTATGAACTCTGCAGGACTTCGCAATTATACCTGCAGCAAAATTGTGAGATGAGTTTAGCATTACTCATTGATAGAACAAAAAGGAATATCTGATATTCTTCCCACACCATATCTGCTATTTCAGGATCAATTAATAAATGATCCCTCTGTTCTTCTATGTCCATTGATGTCAGCCCTACAAGGTAGAGCAGATCAGGAAATCAACTCCCAGGAAGACTAAAACTACTTTTATTGAGATTGCCTATAATAAGAGAATCTTTAAAATATGATTGTGTTGTATCTCTTCCTTTTTCACATAGTTCGTGAATTACAGACGAATGTGAGCTGCTTCCCAATGTTATCTCATTCTGGTTTTCAAAGATGTTTCAGCCCCTTTTTCCAGGGCAACAGATTCTGCATATTTTTCTCAAGCTCATCTTCTTTATTTCCTGTAATAGACAAGGGTGGGACTTAAAGAACAGTATTTGGAATTCTTTCTGTCCTGATATTCTTTATATAGTAACTGATAAAGGAACAACAACAGGAAAGTGCAAAAGTATTTTGATATTCATTGCCAGCAGTGTTCATAAGAAGTTACAGAGAGATAGAAGGAAAAAAGTACAAATACTTATTGTGGAAGCACATGTGCTCAGAACCAAGTCTTACTGGTACTTAAATAGTTTTAGTTGGTGTAGGTAAAGTTGCAGGTTAAAATATCCTTACACTCCATATGATCCTTTAATATTGAAAATTATAACTAGTTTATGCATTTCTGCTTGGTACCATTTCCTTAGTGGACCAGATCTCAACAAAATAGTCCACAGTGTAAGCACTAGATCCCTCCTTTGCACCAAGTATAATAAAAATAGAGAAAGGCAAACTTGTGCCAACCCATTAGGTATCCTATGCCCACAAAACTTCCCTTTCACTTTTCATTATATTTTTATATGTGAGACAATTTGTTGGTATGTATGTATGTTTGGTATGGTACACACTGTTTTCAAAATAATTTTAAACTACAATATGACATCAACCATTTATGGCCATGGTGTACATTATTTTGAAAACATTACTACATACATACATCCCTGAAAATTGACATAGTGATATCATCAGAAAGGGGAGAAATGAGATTAATTAAGGCTTAAAAATTAGAAGAAGGATGTTTTCCCACAAAACCATTATCCCTTTTGGCTCCCAAAAATATTGGGAGGAAATTGGCCTCTAGTTTTAGTATGTGGAGAGAGCAAAATTGTTATGATTTCTGCAAGGTTTCTAGTCTACATGTAGCCTGGGAGATTCAAGTTGTCAATTCCTAATTTATAACTGCACGTTTCAGATCCAGGGTACAAAAATCTGGATGGTAATTGATGCCAGCAAAGAAATAGATAATTTTTTTCCCTGCCATCCAGTTGTTATTCAGTTATTCAGCAGATGTGGTAGCCCTATTTAAAACAGTAAGTCTGGAAGCATGCTCAGAAAATAAAATATGAAGCCATATTTATGTGGTCAAGTTTGGAAGTTAGACATTTTGTGAACAGAAAACTGCTTCTATTAGTCACCTGGGGAGACCATTCACAATATTGTCTCAACATTCCAAATGTGCCCCAGATGTGCTTATTTCTGGCATAACACCTTCATTTCATTTCATTTTTCTTTTATGCACCTTCATGAAAATGTCTATTACTTTTTAACACTTGACTGTACATTCCACATATCCACCTTTAAAGGACATGATAATGTCTTGCCTGGTTTTCCCATATCTATCTATCTATCTATCTATCTATCTATCTATCTATCTATCTATCTATCTATCTATCTATCTATCTATCTATCTATCATCTATCTATCTATCTATCTATCTATCTATCTATCTATCTATCTATCTATCTATCTATCTATCTATCTATCTATCATCATCTCTCTCTCTCTCTCTCTCTCTCTCTCTCTCTTATCATATTAAGGGGAAATTTATATTTAAATTTATATTAAAACTAATCGCAATATTAGACTGCAGGAAAGTCCTCTCCCTCCCTCCCTCTCTTTCTTTCTTTCTTTTTCTCTCTCTCACACACACACCACAGGATGCTCATGAAGCTTATTGAAACAGGGTTTACCTGTTTCTGAGGAGACAACTAAAGACAACCTAGTGTTACTAGGAATCTAATAAGTGAAATTTTAGATCTCTTGGATATATTTATTCTTGGGCTGGAGGAATTCTCTCACCCTGTGATTCATGATACCATTTGCCCTTGTTCCTTTATGTTGGCAGTTTTGAATGATATAAAACTTCTAAACGGATGGAGATAATACCAAGGTAACCCTTTGAGCTTAGCACAAAGGAGGGAGAAGTAAAGCCTTCAGGCTGTGTTCTGATGTATATATCAAAGTGACACTGAGACCTGACAGAATTTGCTGTCAAAAATGCTTTGCTAGTTTGGAATCCTGATATGGTTGCTGTTACTTTCTCTACAGGACTGTAACCTAATACATGGCCTGGAGGCTGGCATGTCCCTCCTTCCACATTTCATATTTAAGTAGAAAAACAATGGGTCCTGTACAAATTTGGGCAGTTAGACTGGCAGTATACTAATAGCTATTTTTTCCCTTCTATTTTATCAGAGAAATACAGGTGTGTATATATACATAAATAGCAATAGCACTTAGACCAGGGGTGGGTTCCTACTTACCTCGCTGCCGGTTCGCTCCTTCCCGCGCCTCGTGCGCATGCCTCATGGGCGTGTGCATGCCTCATGCATGCGCGCATGCGCAGTAGGAAAAAATCCCCAAAAAATCCCCCCAAAATAAAAAAAAGCTGAAAAAAAAGATGGCGACCGCATGCACAGTGCCGGAAGTCAGCTTCTGTGCATGCTCAGAAGGGGAAAAAAATTAAAAAAATTCAAAAAAAAAATCAAAAAAATTTCAAAAAAAAAGATGGCGGCCCCCACGGACCGGCACCAACCGATCCGGTTCGATCCGTGACATCACCTTGATGTCACCAGCGGGTCGCTACTGATTTGGGAGAACCGATCCGAACCGGGAGGAACCCACCCCTGACTTAGACTTATATACCACTTCATAGTGCTTTACAGCCCTCTCTAAGCGGTTTACAGAGTCAGCATATTGCCCCCAACAATTTGGGTCCTCATTTTACCCACCTCGGAAGGATGGAAGGCTGAGTCAACCTTGAGCCTGGTGAGATTTGAACTGCTAAATTGCAGGCAGCCGGCAGTCAGCAGAAGTAGCCTGCAGTACTGCACTCTAATCACTGCGCCATTGTGGCTCATTACATACACATACACACTTGTACATTTAACAAAAAGTAGTATCACGTCATCTATTATTTTGTCTGTCACCAGTATCTTTTTAATCAAGATAGAGGTGTTTCATGCATTTTATTAATAAGATTAATGGAACAAATTCTTCTATTATTTTCTCTCCCAGAATGCCAGACCACATTGCTATTCCTTTGCATCTCTTTTAAAAATTATTATGATTTGTTTGATGCTTACTTGCTTAATTACATGAAGCTGCTCCAATTTCTTCTTTGATTTCTCCTGTAGATCAAGCTTTTGGTTGGTTGGAGAACAGCTAAATCCTGATCTCAGTGTGACACAGGTGTCCACAGAGGGAAGCAAATCAGAATCAGAATATAGCTGGAAGGGACCTTGGAGGTCTTCTAGTCCAGCCCCCTGCTCAAGCAGGAGATTCTATACCATTTCAGACAAGTGACTGTCCAGTCTCTTCTTAAAATCCTCCAGTGATGAAGCATCCACAACTTCTGAAGGCAAGCTATTCCACTGGTTAATTGTCCTACTGTGAGGAACTTTCTCCTTAATTCCAGGTTGCTTCTCTCCTTGATTAGTTTCCATCCACTGTTTCTTGTCCTGCTCTCTGGTCCTTTGGAATATAAATTGACTCCTTCCTCTTTGTGGCAGCCCCTCAAATACTGGAATACTGCTATCATAACCCCTTAGTCCTTCTTTTCTCTAGACTAGCCAAACCCAAGTCCTGCAACCATTCTTCATATGTTTTAGTCTCCCGGTCTTTAATAATCTTAGTTGGAATGTTAGTTGGAACATTCCATTATCTTAGTTGGAATGATGGAATGTTGCATTTTGGTAGACAAATACATTAGGTGCAGAGCTTGCCTTGTGATGTCATAACACTTGTGTAGTGATTTTGATGAAATCATGTCTGGCTGATCTTGTTGTCACATGATCACTTTTTGCACAGACTGTTGTAAAACAGTCAAAATTGCTGAATAGAAATTTAGGAATGCCCTTTACATTTAATCAATAGAGAAAATTAAGTTTTATTTGTTGTGTATTGCTTTATGTAATGTGTTTTATTTTAATGATAGGGTTACTTTTATTAAGGGCACAATCTTACAGTATTCTATATACATTTAAAAATAAGTCTGATTAAAGCCAGTGTGGTTTACTTTTAAATAAACAAGTAACAATATTTTGTTTGTTTGTTTTTCAGACTACTTTCTGATTAAAATATCCCAGAATGTGGAGAACTGAAAAACAATTCCTGGGAAGCCACATAAAGTGTTGCTTTGAACAAGTGCATTATCAATAGATTGAAAATAATGTAAAAATAGTTTGCAATGGAATGAACAGCAATTAACAGAATCATACTGTCATAAAAGACAATGAGCGAGTGAGAATATCTAGCCCAAAAGAGAGTTTGTGAATTTACTATTTACTTATTGATTGATTGATTTCATTATATTTAAACAGCTACCTATTTCACAATCAAGTAGTTTTGGATGACATACAACAAAGTTAAAAATGAAATATACAGATTAATATTAATATTGTTAATATTTTAATAGTTTAAAATAGCAATAGCAATAGCAATAGCACTTAGACTTATATACCGCTTTATAGTGCTTTACAGCCCTCTCTAAGCGGTTCACAGAGTCAGCATATTGCCCCCAACAATCTGGGTCCCCATTTTACCCACCTCGGAAGGATGGAAGGCTGAGTCAACCTTGAGCCGGTGAGATTTGAACCGCTGAACTGCAGCTAACAGTCAGCTGAAGTAGCTTGCAGTACTGCACTCTAACCACTGCGCCACCAAAATTATAAAATATAAATAACCATTACCTATAGTGTGAAGAATACAGTATGAAAATGATCAGAAAAAGCTTTCATGGAGTTGGAGGAAAGGAAAACGATAACTATCTATCCTCTCTTAAAGTTGCAGCTTTTAAGAAAACAAAATAAACTGTGATAAGTATATAATATAACTCTAGAGGAGCATGATTAGAATTCCAAACATACAGTTGGGTATTGTGTTTGAAAAATAAACTGCATTGGAATTTTTTTTTCCTTCCAGAGACACTGGAGCTGCATTAAAAAATGATGAGCATAGGTCATCTTTTTTGATGGATATATTGCATCTATGCATACACACACATAGCACACTGCACAAGGAACAAGCCAAATCAAAGCAAACATGTAAATTATACACACCAAGAGAGATAGAGGCATAATCGTCTTCAAAATAATGCTATTTCATAATATTGTTGATTTTTGGAAGATCATTTGATGCCCCATCACTGCAAATGGTGATAAACTAATGATTTAGAAAGAAGATCAACATCAATCTTCCCTTCTCTCTCTGTCTTTATTTTATACCACCCAAGTTTTATACAACTCACATTTTATATGTAATGCTCATGCCACCTGTTTTCCCCACAACAATGATCCAATGAAGTGGCTTGGGCTGAGAGACAGTGACTGGCCCAAAAGCCAGCCAGCCAGTTTTCATGCTTGAGGGAGGATTCAAACTCAAGGTCTCCTAGTCTAGTCCAGCAGTTTAACCACTATACCAAACTGGTTTTCTTGTATCTAGTTTCCCTTCCCCTGAGACCCATGGGTAGTGAACCCCCTATAGGTTCTATGTGTTCTGACAAAAAAAAAAGGAATATAAATGAAATAGATTATAGAGTGCTACCACCTGGCCCTGTAGCACTGAGGCATATGATTAAGGAAAATTGTATATTTCACTTGTTTACAATGTCTCATTCAGCAATATTTAATTTTAATATGAGAAAACCTTTATTTAACTAGCAGAAAAGAAGAGGAGAGATGCTTGTTGCTTGTGTGCCAAATCCCATGTGTTATTGCTTGAGATGGAGCAGATTTGTTCTGAAATATATTTATAGCGAACTTTTACTTTTTAGGGTTTTACTCTGTAAATAATGTTTCATTATTGTTATAAGCACCCTTAAAAGATAGAAGAGGTGGATAAATATTACAAAAAGGAACGGGGAATACAACCATACAGGGCCTTCTTGGAATCTGAATATAATCATTTTGTATACAAATCCTATATTTGAGAATATATTAAACATGAGTTAGGAAAATTGACTTTATCAGTAAAAAGCTTACTTTCTAAATTCATGTATATCTCCATTATTTTCAGTAAGTTCACATTTTATTTTTTAAACACTCTTCCCCCCTTTTTCAGCAAATATTTTTCACTTAATACACGATTTTCTAAAAATGCATTTTTTTTCCCATTGGAAAACTGCTTCGAAGCATTTTAGCAAAGTGTAGAAGCCAAATGATAATTGTGCCTTGCTTTATTTAATAAAGCAGAAAATGTGAATTAAATTGGTTATCTCCCTATTCACTCTATACACCTCTGCTCCCAAAATAATTATAATCTGCTTTGGTTTACTCTCAACATTATGCTGAAATTTTTTTTATGAGTTTAATTTAATCAAAATGATTTTGATCATCATAGATGTCTGGAACAAAATGAAAAAAAAATGTTTCTATCAAGCTGTCTTACACAAACCATCTTCTTCAGTCATTTTTAATACAAACTTTTGTCTTGTTCATTATAGTGATAATATCATTTTCCATCATTATTTCACTCAGTTTTGTGCAGCTCCAGTAAAATCTACTTCTTCATAGCAAAAGCAAGAAACTGTTGTGAAAGGAGTGCACTATCTTGTCTCTGTAGCATGTAACCCTGCTTATTTTTTATTTATTCTAGTATCTTCCAGTTTTTCTGGACAGTAATCTCTCCATCCCCATAATATACCACCAATGTAGGGGTGAAATCCAGCAGGTTCTGACAGGTTCTGGAGAACCGGTAGTGGAAAATTTGAGTAGTTCGGAGAACCGGCAAATACCACCTCTGGCTGGCCCCAGAGTGGGGTGGGAATGGAGATTTTGCAATATCCTTCCCCCAGGAGTGAGGTGGGAATGGAGATTTTGCAATATCCTTCCCCAGGAGTGGGGAGGGAATGGAGATTTTGCAATATCCTTCCCCCAGGAGTGTGGAGGGAATGGAGATTTTGCAGTAAGTATCCTTCCCCTGGAGTGGGGTGGGAATGGAGATTTTGCAGTATCCTTCCCCTGCCACGCCCACCAAGTCACGCCCACCAAGCCATGCCCACAGAACCGGTAGTAAAAAAAAATGGCTTTCACCACTGCACCAATGGGTCTGTTTCTCATGAGGAGCTGCAGTTCAGTGTATGAAGGGCACTCAAATCAGGAAGTTGGTGTCTTTCAGATATGTTCTGCTCCTCTTAGATTTTCCTACTGACTTTTATTTAAAAAACAACTTGCAATCATTTAGAGTTGCTCTGATCTGGATGTAGAAGCATGTTGTGGGAGGGTTTCTGAGGAACTGGAGTTCCTCAAACCTAGTTCATTATTCCCTGGGTTGAACAGTTATACAAAGGAAGTTATCTAATTCCTGTTAATATTTTTTATAGTTGTGCTTTTAATGTATTGTAAGCCACCCAGAATCACTTTGGATAGTGTGATGGGTGGCATAGAAATTTAATAAATAAATAAATAATAAAAATAAAAAATTCTGCTATGTTTTTCTTTTCTTTTTTTATACTTTAATGTACATAAGCCACAATAAACAAGAATACAATGGAAATTTCTGTATTAAGAATCAAGTTCAAAATAGAAATTATTTCCCTATTACAAAATAGGTTAATGCATTTTGCAGTAGTCTATCAAATTGCTATTGAACACAACTTTAATTGTACAATTCACTTGTACAGAATTATAGTTAACATTGTTTTAAACTTTTTTTCCTTACCATTAAAGGTTTAAGATACTGTATTATAGGGTCAACAAATTCCAGTTGATACTTACAAATACTGCTGCAACCAGCTAATGTTTATTCTGTGATATATTATTTGCAACTTATAATACAATAAAACAACTTAAAAAGGGCAGAAAAAGAGGATCCTAGTTTGAACTGTGTCTACTTATCATCATCCTTATCTCTCTCTTCCTCTTTGTTCTCTTTCATCTATCATTAATTATTTCTCTTCTTCTCTCCCAGCCAAGCCTGGGCAATTTAAAAATGTATTACCTAACAATTGTAGAAACAAGCTAAAAGACCTATTTTTTAGTATCTAAAACTGGGTTTTAAAATTACAGTTGAACTTTAGAACTTAGATTTAAAAAAAAACACCACACATTAATAGTAACAAATGTTTCTCTCTTCTTCTCCAAATGCTCAGTTGAATGCATCCATAAATGTACCCTTCAGTGTTGCTTGTACATAATCCATTGTTTAAGAAAAGAACTCTTGAAAAATAGCTCACAAAAGTATCCTGCTGAAATTTGCCAGAATTCTGATGTAGAGAACTCTTCATTTTTATTAATCTGTTACTATGGCAGCATATTGTGCCTTTTCATGTGCCAAGTTGCCCAGTCATTTTCATGATGTTCATCTTTACAATATGTGGAGAATATAGAAAACATGGTTACTAAGCAGCAATGTTTGGATTTTATCCAAACTATTATATTTTTTTTGCAATACGAGACTGTGCCTTTTATAGATAGCTTTTGTTTCCTAATGGAACAATGTTATCCATGTTTTGCCCAGAAAGAAGACCTTTTAATTCAGTTGTCCATTGTCAATGTGTATGGGATTTCAGAGTAGTCTACTAATATATGATATTTTTAAAGAATCTTCTTATAAAGGTTAAGGGGCTCTTTTATTAGGGCGATTCAGAAAAAAATATATTTGACTTTCCCTGAAAGACCTTCAACTAACCCTAACCCTAACCCTTCAGCTATTACTTACTACTGATCTACTACTAATAATAAGAGCTTTAAAAACTGATAGCTGCATTTCATTTTTTTTTCTTCCTCCCACCTTCTACTTTTTATGTCATTCTTTTTAACTGGCCTAAGGACAAATGCTGTTTTGGCTGTTTAGCATTTGTTTAAAAATTATAAACTGCTATGCCATTTTGAAGAAAAGACTGGTATAAAATATCATTATGAATTAGATTTACCAGACCAGGCTGCCAAAATTAAGACAATTCCACTACAGAAAATAACTCAAAATCTATACACTTAGATATCTGCAGTCCCTTTCTAGTAGTTTATTGGCACTATAAATAAATAAAATATTTATTGTAACTTTCCCCCAGCCCTACCTATGACCATTAGCCTTCCTCTGAAATAATACAATATAATCTCAATATAACTTGTCTTAAAATGTATTGGTAGCAACTTCTACTGAAATGGGAAATTTTCCAATCTATGGCTCTGTATAGAAATGTCTGACTACAATTTGTAAATTAATGATAACTTTGGCTCATACACAGATCAAATTATTTTCACTTATTTGTCTATTTCCATTCATTTAGTCAATCATGCACACCGACCAAATACTGGTAAAAAGGGAAAGTGACATTAGAGTACACCCAGTTACATCAAGGCACTTTTTAAGCATGTCTATTTTGGTAAAACAATGATTAAAAATTCAAACAAAAGTGGCTATCAATCAGTGGACTGTCAAATATATTATTAATGATTGGACAAACATTTCAAAGCATTGATGTTCTGAGAAAAACAAAGAAAATCATCATTTCTGAGTTCAAAGCAATTGCAAATAAAAAAACAGAACCGAAAACTGATAGTGGAACAAGAACTATCTTTAAAATGAAATGAATTCATTTTGCTTCAGTGTTAAAACCATTTGATTTGTTCATACAGCCATCTTCTCAAATATCATGGTTGATTGATAATCTATATAGATTATATAGTTTTAGTTTAAAAAAAAATTTAAGATACTAATGTACCAGTCGTGGGAAAACTGTAACATGTGAAAAAGATTCTCCTGCAGTCCTGAAATCACTTTATGTGTGAAATGATATTGCATTGGGGGGGGATGTCCAGTGGATTTTAGTCCTTGCATCTGATCTAAGTCCCATTAAAATCAAGGAATTGTACACAGGTAGTATTGTATTGTTCTACCACAGAAGTCTTTGTTTTGTTTTGCTGAAACTTATTTGATCAAAGAAAGAGAGAGATAGACACACACACACACACACACACACACACAGGGGGAGGGAGGGAGGGAGGGAGAGAGAGAGAGAGAGAGTGTTCGACAGTCCCTTCCAACATTTTTTTCAGATTCAGCCATTTTCTATCCTTCTTGTGACAACTCTATAATTTTCCCTAGATTATGCTTCGGAATGGCAACATAAGCGAGAGAGAGAGAGAGAGAGAGAGAGAAGAAAGGAACAAAAAAGGAACAAAAAAAATACAAGGTGCATACAATTGAATAAGATATTTTTTAAAGTAACATTAGATTAATAATACATTTAAACTTGGACTTAGCACTTTAAAATCATCATTAACATCAAGTCTTTCGAACCCCAGTCTGGGTTTCGCCATACCTGGGGGGATGGGAAGTAGATGGACGGGAGAGCAGAGTGAGCGGCAAGCGAGAGTGGAGCGCGGAGCGAGCGGCAAGCGAGGCTACAGCGGCGGCTACTTCCAGCTGTGCCTGTTGTGGCCCACCAGCGGCCAGCAGAGCTGGCAGCAGATTTGGACAGTGAGGAGGTTGGGGAGGAACATGGGCCAGTCCTGGAGTCTGGGGAAGGCTCTGTGTGGCAGAGATGGGGCCAGGGCAGTCTGACAGCTATCAGTTGCCTTTGGAGTCCGACAGCAGTGAGGCAGACGAACAGCTGGAGCCCATTCCCAGTGTGCGCATGCGCAGAGTTGCCAGACGCAGGAAACAGCTAAAGAACAAGGGTCGACTTGGGAGTAAGGCCACAGGTGGATGATGAATGGCCCCTCCCAGAGAGAATAAAAGAGGAGTGAAAGGGGAGTGGAGTTTGCAGGAGACAATTAGTTCATTTCTGCATTCTTGCCAAGTATTGCGATGTCTGAAAGATAACGGCCTGGCAACTCTCCAAGCCTGATAAAGGTCAGTAATTGTGAACTATCTTGAAAGACTGTGGGAGAGGAAAGATTTTGCTGGAGAGGAATTCACTGTAAATTAAATAAAAGAGGTTTCTCGGGACGAGCTTCGTGCTGCTGGGGAAGAACAGCGCCGACCACCTGTTTTATGGGTGGCCGGGCTACTTCCGGCTGCACCGACCACCTGTTTTATGGGTGGCCGGGAGGCCACATCCCACCCGCTCACCAGCTCAGCTTGCCGACAATCGGCGGGGAGCACTGCCACAGATGACAGAGGATCCGGACGCCGCTCCTCAGGTGCCATGTGCAGATGCCGCACAGTGTTTCCGGGGACCTAGGATCCTCGCCGGATGTTGGTTACAAGGCAGGGGTGTGTCCAGGCAGCCAGAGGGCATGGACCCTTGCTGATAAAGCGCGCTGGGAGGCAGAATCTCCCAGCACTGACTTTGCGACAGACTTTATTCACACGCATTGCAGTCATTGCGTACTGAGGCTTCGGCCTGATTAAATGTTTTGTTGGATTGACGGTTCCTGAGCGTGCTTGCTTCAGTTCTACCCAGGTCTGGCCTCGGACCTGTGAGAAAATCAATATTCTGTGATTAGAAAAGGCAAACATTATGGTAAGAATCATCAATCAGAATAAACAATTAGTAGGAGTTTTCATGTCATTTGATAAAGTCTCTCCTTATCCCAAATCAGGCAAGATCTAACATTTTAAAGCCTCATGTCAAGTAAAACCCAGACTTCAGATCAAAAATAATAGATTTTATTAAAAGGCATATGTTTTTACAGAGTTCAAAACTTATACCTTCTGAATAAGTCCAGTGTTATTATTCTGGTGAAGAAGGGATCTATGTGCTGTAACAAAGTGTAAATTCTGTAAATTATTTTGTTCATCAATTTGTTCTGTGATTATTCTGTTCACACTATAATGGGTTTTTCTTGGTCCCACACATTGCAGTTCATTAACTGCCAGGAATTCTGATTGTATTTTGTTGCTGTTGTTGTTTTTTGGTTAATATATTCTCTCTGTCAGGAGATATAATGCAAATGTTCTAAATCAATATAGACTCCTAATTATTTTAATTTGTATGCTTTGATGAGTAACCAAGATTAGTATTTTTTTAAAGAAAATATTTATTACTGCCTGACTTATAAAATTGAGTTTACCTGGAAAACTCCTTCTACTATTAAGAAAGTGCACATAATTTTTATAAAGTGCTTGAAACTTCAAACATCCTCTTTCTAAAAATTTATTGGAAAGCATTGGTAAATACACAATGCCCTTTCATTTATATAAGTAGGATCCTATCTTACGGTAGTAATATAGAAATATTATTATTAGTATATATGGTCTACATAGCACAATATCCTTATTTATATCTTAATGCTCAATCTCTGCCTGTTAGGGTGTGTTGTTGTGATTTTTGTTTTTGCTTTTTTTTGGGGGGGAGGTGTCAGTCATTCTTGACTGCTGGTGTCTGCCTTAACTAATCTCTGCAGTTTTCTTGGTAATTTTCAGAAGTGGTTTGCCTTTGCTGGCTTCTTCCTAGGGCTGAGAGTGAGTGACTAGTCCAAGGTCATCCAGATGGTTTCATACCCAAGGCAGATTAGCCTGGAGCCAAACTGGATCTTCTGCCTATTAGTATATACTAGAAACCCATGTCCCGTTGCATCCTCCTTTCAGAGATATTTTCTTACCTAAACAGAGAAACAGAATGACCATAGATGGATTTCTACTGTTTTGGTTTAAAATTAAAGAAGAAAATAGAATTTTATTAAAGAAAAAATATGTATAACAAGACAGATATAGATGCTTTTCATTTAACCAAGGATGCTGTTGGCAATATGTTTTGGTGACAATATTTGTGGTTGATCTTCCATCCTTTAACAGTACTCTACTGTTTTCACTTTCTTTTCTTTGTCTTAAAGCAACATTCAACTGACTCTGCTGGAATATTGGTTTCTCCAGATAATTCAACACATTCTCCATGGTTTGTCCTAGTGCTTTATGTATAATGAGAGCAAAGCATGACTGTATTGGGAACTGTGTCTGATGAACCGCGGTGGCGCAGTGGTTAGAGTGCAGTACTGCAGACTACTTCTGCTGATCACTGGCTGCCAGCAGTTTGGCAGATCGAATCTCACCAGGCTCAAGGTTGACTCAGCCTTCCATCCTTCCGAGGTGGGTAAAATGAGGACCCAGATTGTTGGGGGCAATATGCTGACTCTGTGAACCGCTTAGAGAGGGCTGTAAAGCACTATAAAGCGGTATATAAGTCTAAGTGCTATTGCTATGAAGAGGGACATCTTCACCTTCTGAGAAATTGAGCATAATTCTTGGAATCATGTCTTTTTTTTTTAATGCACCAAAGTTTATCTTTGCTACAATAAGATTCTTGTGGAGTTTTTCCATAATCATCCATGTTCCATTGTAAAGCTTTGAAAGACCAAGTTCCACATTAAAATGATGGGAGATGCTATCTTCAATTCCAGTTTATGTGGTGGCAATCTAGAAAGTTCAACTGAATCAAGGAATTCTGTTGGGAAATGAATAGTGTTAGCTTCTTCACTGATAGCATTGAAAGAACAGTATTCTTTCATCATTCCAGGGAAGTGTCTAATGCATGTGGAATTGATTTTTCACATCATTTCATTGAGGGGAACCAAGATAGAGTTCTTTGAGAAGAGTTCTGCAGGATTGTCAAATATTGGATAGATGAAATTTATACATTCTTTTATAGTTCTTCCTGTTCATCAAAAATATGCAGTTTCTATTCCATCTGGGGCTACAGCATCTCACTTGGTGACTTTCAGATCAACTTACCTCACAGGGTTATTGTGAAAAAATTCTGGAGAATGGAACACTATTATGTGCCTTCAGTTATGATGGGATATAGATATATGTGCATTTTTGTGTGCCAGAGAATGGGCTCATAAACCAATAAAAATATCCAGGCCTTTCTTCATACACTTTAAAGTTGTTTTTTTAAGAGACACATGATGAGTCAATTCCCTGCTGCTGGGAGGGGGAGAGAGAGAGGGATTGTTAGACTGGCTAGGAAACTGTCACATAATGTTGAAAATGAAGACTATATAACTGCAGCAGCCAGTAGCACTGAAACTGCCATAATTTTTCTCAAATTTCATTCCCTCAGGAATCATGGATCAGGCATTTTGACACATTCTGAAAGTTAGCCCATTTGAGGTAACTTGGTTCAAAAATAGTTGCTCTATGATGCACTATATCACCCAGGTAAAGGTCACGACAACAAGAATTTTAGCAATATATACTGTAGATACAGTACATATAACGGTACTTTGTTGGTTCCAGGAGGCGACTAGTACTAAAAAAAAATGAGTATCAAAAAAACCCCATGACCCTTAGGTTTATCTGGGAAAAACTTCCTGTCTGTACCTTTTCCTATATTAGCAACCTTCCTGGCATGGCCGACTTCCTGTCCATTCTGTGATAGGAAGAGGCCATG
Source organism: Thermophis baileyi (assembly GCA_003457575.1). Classification (NCBI taxonomy): domain Eukaryota; kingdom Metazoa; phylum Chordata; class Lepidosauria; order Squamata; family Dipsadidae; genus Thermophis; species Thermophis baileyi. Next base: position 3,546,575 of record QLTV01004233.1, on the reverse strand, counting down.
CCCCTCTTCCTATCACAGCCCATCAAGTACCAAACAAACGACAAATACCAGGACAATAGTTTCATTTCAAAATGCATTGAGTACCAAATTTGATGAGTTTTGAAGCAGTTGAGTACGGAGGTACCATTGTATATATTTCAAGTACATTGGAGGCAATTTTCAAAGAGAAGAAAATTCAACCAAGGTGTCAACTATGACCTTCCCCCCACCTTTTTTTTTACATGTACTACAGAGGTTGGCAGAGCTTCAATTGCCCAATCATTTCTGCTCTCTTGCTTTTTTTGACCTCTTCCATGGAAGTATCTCCATGCTCTTTTATCAACTAATTTAACTAAAAATCCTGTTTTCTGTCACTGTAGATCACACTGCACTTTCACAAGCTAAAAATAAAAGTAAAAACAGTAAAGCCTTGTTGGCTAAAAAGTCACAACTTTATTTAACTATAAAAGATCTGCTGTAGGCATAATTGGATGAATGATAAGCAGCTGGTAGCAAGTCTTCTTTGGACTCCCACAGAAGTAGTTTATCCTGGCCTTAAGTCACAGATTAACTTTTCAGCCAAACTGTTTTTATCGTTGCCTTCCTGCTATAGGATGACTCAAGGAAGTCTGATAAAGTCTACCTGTTGCCTTCATGGTCCAGTGAAGTGCAAAAAAACAACACAGTTTACATCTTCATTGGAAGGAAGGAGCGCCTAAAACAGAATGAAAAAACTCTGGAGAAACAGAATGTCCTAGAAAATGTGTCCTTAATCATCCCATATTTGAGTTTATTCTTTTGCTTCTCTTCTGGATGTGGGTGCAAGAAGGCAAATACTGTAAAATAAGATTGGGCAATCCTATAAATCACCCACATCAAAGCTGCTGAATACTAAGATACAACAAGCAAACCCATTTAAATAGTTTCCTTCAAAATAGGAACCAATTTCTCATTCCTCCTTCTGTTCCTGCTGGGAAAATCTGCTCTCCTTCATTACTCTTCTCAGAGGCACAGTTTTCAAAGATGTGCTGACTATCACAGAATAAACAGAAACTCCTTAATTCCACATTGAGTTAAGCAGATTATTTTCCCACACAATATCTGCTGTCGTGGAGGGGAGGGGTGGAATCCTCTATTTTTCTGTTCAGAGTTTTATTTCAGTGTGCTAAATCTGGCAGGTTTTTCTTTCCTTTTTAACAGTTGCTTTGGGGTTCCCAGCCCCCCTCCCCATCTTCAAGAACTGCAAGCAATAAAGCTTTGTGGAGCTTCAGAGGCTGTCAATCGTGTTGCTAGTAAAGCAAAGCTGCCTAATGAATCCTTTCCATTTGATGCTGGAAGTGTATCTATTTAGGGGCTTGAAGTACTGTTGAAGGGGAAAAAATGTTTTTGATCCCTTAGTTCAGATCCATTTGGGCACATTTGGTACTCTAGGTCATTTTGTGGGAAATGACTTTGTATAATAAAAAGGCAAGTCCAAAGGATTGTTTCAGGCTAGCTTTTGGCCTTCCAGCGAATGTTGTAATTCTATCATCTTGGCACCACTTGCATTTTAACAATAAACTGCCTCATAAACTAGTGGTAGAGAGATTAAATGCTTATTTTTAATTGGAAAAAGCACCGCCTGCGGGTACAAAAGTGTGCCCATTCCCCCCAATTAACAAGCTAATTAATAATCACAGCAAACATTTAATGAACAGCTGAACAATATTGGCAATTCAGTTAAAAATCCATGTACCCTTTTGCTAAAATAAATCAAGGCTAAACTGGATGTTACACAAACAGATTCATAGCTGCCACCAATCTTTACAACTGGTTTCCATGATCTAATTTAGAGTTGGGAAATCTACATCTCTTCAGATGCTGCTCAACTACAAATTCATCAGCCCAAGCCAGAATGGGTAATATTGAGTCAGTAGCAGTGGTGAAATCCAATGTTTTTTACTACCGGTTCTGTGGGTGTGGCTTGGTGGGCATGGCTTGGTGGGTGTGGCAGGGGAAGGATACTGCAAAATCTCCATTCCCACCCACTCCAGGGGAAGGATACTGCAAAATCTCCATTCCCACCCCACTCTGGGGCCAGCCAGAGGTGGTATTTGCCAGTTCTCCGAACTACTCAAAATTTCCACTACCGGTTCTCTGAACTACTCAAAATTTCTGCTACCGGTTCTCCAGAACCTGTCAGAACCTGCTGGATTTCACCCCTGGTCAGTAGTATTCCCAATTTTGGTCTAATTGAAGGAGAAATGTTAGGAGTTATTATTTTCAATATTTTTCTGACCTTCCACAAGAGCTAGCAAGTAAAATGAAACCAGGGTAAAACTGGATGAATGTGATCAAATTGTGTAATGTAGAAGATCTTTCTTTCTTTCTTTCTTTCTTTCTTTCTTTCTTTCTTTCTTTCTTTCTTTCTTTCTTTCTTTCTTTCTTTCTTTCTTTCTTTCTTTCTTATTTTCTATCCCACATTTTTATTATTTTTTATGAATAACTCAAGGTGGCAAACATATCTAATACTCTTTGTTTCTCATATTTACCCCACAAGAACAACCCTATAAGGTGGGTTGGACTGAGAGACACAGTCATTGGCCCAAAGTCCCTTAGTTGATTTTCATGTCTAAGATGGGGCTAGAAGTCATATATATTAAATATATTAATAAATTATTCTCACTAACATTTTGCCTGAACCATTGTAAGAGAAAGTCAAAATTCTTGGAGTTATCAAGACTCCATATATTGATAGATTCTGATTTTATATGAAACTAATGTGTTATTTGGAAAATGCCTCCATCCAATAATACAGTGCGACTGGCAACAATTTTTTTTTACAAATTTTAAATTAAAACTATGCTACTCATTCCCACAAAGATTGCTATTAAATCATTTGTTATTAATATTCTGTGAATGAAACCAATTCTGCCTGTATCCATTTTATACCTGGTACTTCGAAATATTTCGATGATTTATCTGAATAATTGATCTAAAATATAATTTCCACAAAGCTGTGGATGCAAAGTTTTCAAATGTTACTTCCTCCCCTCTCTCTCGCTTCCTCCCCCCCATCCCCCCTGTGATTTTTGGTGTTTCATTTGAAACAAATTCGTATTTGCTGCTTTCTACAAACCTATTTTCCATGTGAAAAACTGGTGACTAGGCCAAATAATTTGCCATGTCTTCTTGACGGAATAGCATTTTCATTCTAAAACAATCAATAGAAGTGTCTAATATTCCATCCTGTAATTGTTTTAGTTGATTTTTACTCTCTGACCAGTGTGTATATTCATCTTCCAAGACAGTTGCTGAGCCATCAACAAAACTATAATGAAGTCAGAAACTTAATGTAAAATTCTCAATTTATCCAGTCATTTAAGATATGATCAATATAATAAAGATTGACATACTGTATTCCCATTCTGCCATCACACAGAGAGTTGCTTAGTTTGGATCATGAATCTATCTGATTCTTGCTGGTATTAGAACTGTAGAGGAATTTGCATTTGGAAGTTAGCTCATCAGTTGAGTTTTGACTTGTGGATTGAATTTGAGTTGAGGCTGCACAACTCCAAGATTTACACTCCTGCCAAATCCAGTAAGATTTTCCAAAGGTGGCCTTGTACAATTAGCAATAGCAATAGCACTTAGACTTATATACCGCTTTACAGTGCTTTACAGCCCTCTCTAAGCGGTTCACAGAGTCAGCATATTGCCCCCAACAATCTGGGTCCTCATTTTACCCACCTCGGAAGGATGGAAGGCTGAGTCAACCTTGAGCGGGTGAGATTTGAACCGCCGAACTGCAGCTAGCAGTCAGCTGAAGTAGCCTGCAGTGCTGCACTCTAACCACTGCGCCACCTCGGCTCTTAATATCATCCCTTATATCATCCCTTCTATTAATCCTTTCCGCCCTAGTTATTTTAAAGCATTTTAGGTGCAACAGGAATAGCAATGGCAGTGGACAATATTATGACATGACATGCTTTGCAGGGACCTTCTCCTTGTCTTTCTTCTAGAATTTAATGAGGAGTTTGTGTTAATTCATAACACAGCTTCAAATGTGATGAAAGGAATTTAATACTGATAATGTTTGAAATCAGTAAGAACTGAACTGAACTGGATTCTTCAATGTCCAGATAAACCCTTCCATTCCTCCTTAGCTGATCTCCCCCACTCTCTCACCTCCATCTCCATCTCCACCATCCCTATCTTTATATTGCATAGCCACCACTGTCTAGTAGATTAAACACAATTTCTTGAAAATGTTTTTGAACAAGCCCATGAAGTTTCTTTCTTGAAAAGGAAAAACCTGATTTTCCCTCACAGGATGACTGACCATTCCATATTTTATTGTGGTAGCATATGATCAGATATTGTTTGCATCATTACCTGATCACACATTGGAAGTACAGAAGGAGATGGAGTATTGCAGTGCTGGCTAAGATGCAATATTCTACCTGTTGGATACTTTTCTTCCAAAACACACAGTGGCAGAACTTCAGTAAGTGAAGGTGTCCTTCCCATTCTTCACTCCCTGAATTACAACTGGAATTTTAGTTGAAAGCCAATACATATTGTTCTAGATTGATTTTATATCATTTCATGGCAAAGAGAAGTGAAATTGAATGAAAATGATCAAACAGTGCCCAACCTACTAGAGTTTTCTCTTCAAAAACTCTTTTTATTCAATATAGACACCAACACATAGCTTTATTTGCTGTCACCTCATTGGGATGCTGCCTGAGGCAAATCACTACATTGCATGGACAGCTTTGGTCATAGTCTTGTTCAGTGAGAAAAGGAGAACTTTTTTCCTGTTTGTTTATGATAGTCATTAAATAATTTTGTACAACCAACATAAGGGTATTGATTCTCGAAAAAGCTATTTTAAACATTTAATTCCAGGAAGCTGAAAGAGATATATCAAAGGCATCACAATTTATAGCAGTCATTTACATGCACAGTGACAAGTGTGGAATGCTTTGGGGTAATCAATACTGTTATTTTTATTACCATTTAGGAAATCAAAATCCCAGTCCTTGACTGACCTCTCTTCCATGGAGTAAAAATGAACTTTGGGTGAGAAGGTGAATTACTTTAAAAAGAATTTCAGAAGCCTTTCCTTCTACATATAAAAATAATTACTTTGCAAGATTTTATTTCCTTATTATTAGTGATGCTGTGTGTTCTACCATTAAACTATTGCCCTTTATCTGTTTCTGAAGAAACCAAAAATAATTAGTGGGACTTCAGACTAATAGTAAACCCATATTGCTTCTTTTTCTGTCCTTGCCTCTCTAGGAATAATTTTCATAGGTTTTTGTTTCACCAGTTGCCATAGGCGTTTTATACGTTTCTGTAAATAGAAGTTTAGTAAAATCATTAGAATGCTTTAGGGCACATGAAAGATAGAGCAAACCTTCAGTGACGCTAGATTTCAATGAAAGCAGATGCCTCTCTGTTTAATAAATAAATTCAATTTATTTAATCTAAAATTGCTTAAACACTTTCAGCTTTTCTATCAAAAACTGATCCACATGGCAGCTCACAGATAAAAAAGATCAGAAAGAAAAAAAAGTAATAAGAAAATGCCCACAAGCAAGTGCCACAACTTCTTAAGGAAATGAGCAAACAATGACTTGCCACCTTAAAAATACATGGCAGACAGCAAAGTGACCACCTATTTACTTCCTGAAAGGCTTTTAAGAAAACATGTTTAAGGAGAAAGAAGGTGTAGTAAATTGGTGCCACCAAAGAAAAAGCTCTGGCGTTTGAAATCATGCTTCCTATCTCTGATGCTGGAGATGCACAGGCCAAAATGCCCTTAATGTTTTCTGGCTTCAAACCATTTCAGACCTAAAATGTACAATGGAATCCTGGAGAAAAAAAATTAAACATTAATCTATATTATGTATAAATGTATATATGTAACCCATGTGCCTATTCGCAGATCATATGATTTAACTAGAAAAGAAATTCATGACCATGGTTTTTTCTTCTTCTTACTTTTGGAGGAAAACCAGCAAATGGAGCATAAGGATTAAAACACATTTTTGAAAGATTGGAAAAGGAAAGGACTTATCCTAATAAAGGCATTAAAACAAGTTTAATAATGTATTATTACAATTATATTTATTTAAGAGTAATAGCAATAGCACTTAGACTTATGTTACGCTTCACAGTGCTTTACAGCCCTCTCTAAGAGGTTTATAGAGGGGGCATATTGCCCCCAACAATCTAGATTCTCATTTTGCTGACCTCGGAAGGGTGGATGGCTGAGTCAACTTTGAGCCAGTGAGAATCAAACTGCTGAACTGCTGGCAGCTGACAGTCAGCAGAATTAGCCTGCAATACTGCATTCTAACCACTGCATCACCACGGCTCTTAATTAATAAGTTTATATACAATTGCAGAATTATAATATAATTAATTATATTACAGTTTTATATGTAAACAATTACATTAAAAATCGTAGGAGATTTTGGTTAGAATATTGCCATTTACAGGATACAAGATAGATCACATTTTTAAAATCATCTCAACTGTTATCAAAGTGTGTGGCAGGGACCGAAAGAAGCAGTTTGGGCCAGTAATTTGCAAAGGGTGGGAAGGTTGAGAAGGAAACCCACAGAAAAATATAGATCCAAGAGGAAATCTAGAGAGAATCGAGTGGGATTTGTGAAGTCCAACTGGATTCAGTAATACATTCCAGGTCTACATGTTCATCCTCTATCAGATCATAGAAAAGCTTAGTTTTATTAGAAATAGACTTAGCATTTATACATCACTGATTAGTGTGTAAGATCGCCAATAATGCAGTCACCAAGATCACTGCATTGCAAATGGAGATTGTCAATCTTCTTCCTGGAGTGACCAATCCAATGTTCCCCACCATATCTTTAACTTGTCATAAAGAAACAAGTCACATCATGTTCCCCAATAGGTTTTCACTGACCATATTTTACCTATTAACTGTGCTGAAACAATATAACATCCATCTATGGAGGTCAGTAATCTGGCTGCATGTCGAGGACTATCTGTATATTAAAAAAAAGCAAGCAACTTTTTTTGGGTCGCCTCCAGGGGTGGGTTCCTCCCGTTCGGACCGGTTCTCCCGAACTGGTAGTGGCCTGCTGGTGATGTCATGATGATGTCACCGAACCGGATCGGTCGGTGCCAGTCCGTGGGGGCTGCCATCTATTTTTTTTAAAAAAAAACCGAATTTTTTTTGAAATTTTTTTTGAATTTTTTTTTGAATTTTTTTCCCCTTCTGAGCATGCGCAGAAGCCAACTTCCGACACTGTGCATGTGGTCGCCATCTTTTTTTTGGCTTTGGTTTTTTTTCTGGATTTTTTGTTATTGCGCATGCGCGCGCGTGCCCACGCGGCGTGGGAGGGAGCGAACCGGCAGTGAGGTAAGTTGGAACCCACCCCTGGTCGCCTCCACATCTTTGGGCACTCTCCCACTAGTACTTCAAATTCAGAATCCACCCCCACACAAATACTCTGACTGCAGGTAGATCAACTATTTACTGCCTCTCTTTTGTCACACTTGGAGCACCATTTAGCGAAGATGTAGGATTGCATTATTTAAGAAGACAATTCTACTTCTATGGATATAGTGCACTTATAGAAAGCTACTGGTTTCAAAGTCACCTTAGGGACTCCAGTAAGGGCAGGAACTGGCATATCCACTAAACCTCAATGTGTCCATTGTTGTGAGAAAAATTATTAAAGGAATATCTCTTGGTGATATAGATAATCATTGAGAAAAAATACAGTAAATTTGACTCAAGGAAAAGGTAAATGGAGGATTCAAAGATAAAATTAAGAACCTTTTGTCATAAATCTACTCAAGTTACAAATTCACTTGACTCTGTATGCTCATTGCTGAATATTTATCATTTCTGTTCCAAGATGAAGACTTCAGAACGTAAGTAAATGAACCATGAAAGCTCTAGGACCAAAGGGAATTATATGTGCAAACCAAAACAAAAGAAACAACATCAATGTATAATAACTTGGCATAGACTTCTTCCTCCACTTTCCCCGCAACTTCTTTAAACATTTATGGCTTTGTCAACAGCAGAAACATATTCACGTTTTGGTGTTCTTAATCAGGTGATCAATAGCTCAATCTTTATTTTTTTTTTCATATTGTTTCTAGATTTGCTTATGAAATCTTACTATGTACCATTGTCTATCAAATCAGAAATGCTGCTTTGAAGAAAACATGAGGGTGTCCACATTGGGTGAACTTTAATAAGAAAAAAGCTGAAGAAATAGTCTCCATGAGACATTATTACATTTAATTCTTCACTTTTTTCAGGATCGGATACTTTGACTCAAATTCTTTCTTCCAGAGGAAAGGAATACAAACTCTAATTCTGATCACTGCATTCAAGAGGATAACCTGGAGACTAGAGCTGTAGGTGGGCCCATATTTTGCTATCCCAAGACATTGCCTTGTCTACAATAACCAAAATTGGCAACATTCTTTCTATTTAGCCACAGTGGCTCAGTGGTTAGAGTGCAGCACTCCAGGCTACTTCTGCTGACTGCTGGCTGCCTGCAATTTGGCAGTTCAAATCTCACCAGGCTCAAGGTTGACTCAGCCTTCCATCCTTCCAAGGTGGGTAAAATGAGGACCCAGATTGTTGGGGGCAATATGCTGACTATATAAACCACTTAGAGAGGGCTGTAAAGCACTGTAAAGCGGTATATAAGTCTAAATGCTATTGCTATTTAACCAATTTGGAAAATATGAAAAATGCACTACACATTGAAAAACAACTTTTCCCTCAAAACTACACAGTGAGGATGGGAGGCGGGATAGCAAATTTGCCCCTAACATGAATTGATAATCCTTCTACTTTGCATCATTCCCTACCTAGTTAGTCTTTGTCCTCCAATAAACATGTGTGTAAAGAAAAAAAGGGAGGGGGGAGGAGGAGAAGGAAGGAAGGAAGGAAGGAAGGAAGGAAGGAAGAAAGAAAGAAAGAAAGAAAGAAAGAAAGAAAGAAAGAAAGAAAGAAAGAAAGAAAGAAAGAAAGAAAGAAAGAAAGAAAAAAGAAAGAAAGAAAGAAAGAAAGAAAGAAAGAAAGAAAGAAAGAAAGAAAGAAAGGAAGGATGTGTTCAAAAAAGGAGGGAGCATAGGGGAGTGAAAAGGGAGAGGAACAGATCTTACTACCCTCAGATGAACTCTTTCTGAAGAGAATGATTGGACAAAACATGGATCTAATAGTAAGAATCGTACAATGAAGTTTTTGATGGACCCATCTTTTTTTGCTTCATCTCTCCAACTCTTGATTTTGTCCATGTTGTGTTCCGACTTAACAAGCAGGTATTTGCATACCCGCCGCTGATTGGGTTAAATCAGTGGCGGGGAGTTTGAAGCATTGTCACTGGCTAAGCTGGCTGCGGGGAGCTCCATAAAGGCGGCTACCCTGCCGCCAGCCGCCAGTCTACTGTAGTTAGTGCTAGCCGTTATTAAAGTGCTGAACGGGTCTTTTCGTCTTGGCTGTTATTCCCGCGCCTATCTAACACTGGCGACGAAGGCAGTGGGAGAAGACGACTGAACAAAGGCACCTCGTGGCATCCATCGGCCATCTTAGCAAGTTCCGACCTGCACCGGCCAAACAACAGGATGGCACAACAGCACGCTCCAGCACCAGCCTTCTTCAGTCCTCAAACAGAAGAATGGTGCACATATATGTCCAGATTTCGCATGTTTTTGGAAGC
>QLTV01004233.1:3510843-3521591 GCA_003457575.1 Thermophis baileyi | reverse complement strand
CCTACCTTTCAATTACTACTTCAGCTTCACCCACCACAATACACGAGCACACAATAGATACAAACTTAATGTAAACCGCTCCAAACTCGACTGCAGAAAATACGACTTCAGCAACAGAGTGATCAATGCCTGGAATTCACTACCTGACTCTGTGGTTTCTTCCCCAAACCCAAAAAACTTTAACCTTAGACTGTCTACTGTCGACCTCACCCCATTCCTAAGAGGTCTGTAAGGGGCCTGCATAAGCGCACCAGCGTGCCTACCGTCCCTGTCCTACTGTCCTATTGTCCTCATCTATCTGTATTCACTTTGATTATGTTTATGTTTATACCTTTACCTGCTATCTTGTACATGTTTGACAAACAAACAAATAAATAAATAAATAAAATAAAGTGTGGGAGGTAGGGTCCTCTGCTTCTCACCCCTCTTTGGTGGAATCAACATAGCGCACCAAGCCAACTAAAGTCCTTCAAAACATCCTAAGTAAACCAAAAGACCCAGCAGTCCCAGAAGAAAAAAATCAGGAGTCATTTACAACATGTAATGATTGCAACAGCCACTACATAGGACAAACAGGCAGAAGACTGCAAGAATTCATCCATAAACACAAACTAGCAGTCAGAAGACATGATGAAAACTCTTTACTTTCACAATATACAGTTAGACCTAGCCATAGTTTCAATTGGGAACTAGGGATTTTCTAGAAGTCTGACACTCTGACACATTAGCTATCAAAAGACACAAAGACATAAATAATATCTGTATACCAGCGGTGGGTTGCTCCTGGTTCGGCCCGGTTCTGCGAACCGGTAGCAGCGGCGGCGGGAGGCTCCACCCACCTGCCCGGGACACTTCTGCGCATGCGCAGAAGTGTCACGCGCGCGCACGAGTGAACCGTTAGTGACGGGAGTTAGAACCCACTACTGCTGTATACTATGCAAAAGAGACAATCAACAGGCCAAAAAGTGAACAAAAAGACCAAAACACCTCCCCACCAGCAATTAGCAGCCAGATCAGCATAAGTTAACTTCAAGATTAACATCAGATCAACAATCAAGTAAACAACAACCCAAACAAGAAACTGCCAAAAAACCAGAAACAGACCAACCAAATAACCTTTAAGACTACCCCAGGGCAAGCCACTAGAATATAAACTGAGAGCAAACCCCACTCCTTACTAGCACTGATGATGTTACCTAGTTTGGATAATGAAATGTCTGCAAGAAAAAAAAAAACTGAGAGGGCACCATTGACCCCTCGTTTCAATCCTGAGCTACAAATATTTTCCTTTATTAGTTCAAAACTTGAAATTCATGTAAGATTTTAGAAATAAGGTTTTTGACTGTATTGCAAAACAATAAAAAAAATAAAAAATAAACCTGCCTGTAAAACATGTTAGATAGGGATGGTAAGAATATATTTGGAATAATTCTCAACCCACTTTACGAACTGCTGGGGCTGAAAATTTATTTCCTGCTGCTTCTACACAACAGCACTTTTTCACAAAGAACTTTATCCATTTGCCTACTCAAGAGTCAAAATGACACAAACTACACTAGAAAACAAACCCAAGAGGTAATCAAATACCAAAAGATATCACAAATATGATAAAGAAAATGTCATATAAAATATTGAGATGCCTTAACAGGTATCAGTGCTAACAACATCAGCATTAGCTTGAGTTAGCTAATTCTGTTGGGAATTCTGTTATCCAATATTGGTAAAATGACCAGGACTTCTCTACCAGTGTAACATCTGGATAAGATAACTTTGACAATGCTTAATGGATTTCAATGTTAATTAGGGCTGCTATATTTTTGCCCGCATACCAAATTTCAGCTCCCAAGAAGTTTATCCATGCACTGTGCAGCATAACAAAAACAAATGTATGTAAATTCATGTTTTGATTCTGAAATTGAAAACCTCACACTTATTTGTATATTTAGTAAAATATACAAATAAAGATGTTTATTTGAAATGCCAAGAACTGTAAATAACATTTTGAAAGTTGAACTGTTCATTTGGGTGTTAGCTAGCTGGCAAAATGTAAAATTACCATGAGCTATTAAGCATCAATAGAGAGACTTTGGAGGGTTCTTGTCTAATGAGAATGTCCAGTTGCATATCCAAAGATATTGATATTTGGTATTCAAAATCTCTCTCTCTGGACACATCCATCAGTATTCTCTGATCATACTCCATTAAGTTCGCCTTGCTGGTTTATCCCTTACCAGTGATGAATAATAATGGGCCCTGAGTCAATATTTTGAATAAGATTATAAGATAATGTACAAGGCTTTTACTTCCAAGACAACATCCAATTTTGACCTATTACAAGACTCCATTAACCTCAATTGGGTACATGAGAGAACTGTGAGCATATAGGAGATACAGGATCTACGTTTTTGTATTCCTTGATGTATTCTACTTTTTTACATTTTGAAAAACTAAAATATGGAAGGGTTAAAGGAATCATCTGTTAAAGTAATATTCATATCCTTTGAACATGATCTACTGAGCTGTTTCTTTCTAATATAAGAAGTGGACTCTATAAATGTTCTTTAATTGTTATGGTTATTGCAACAGTCTCAAAATTATTGCCTACTTATTTCTTATATATTTGAATACAATCTTACTGAAAGTAGAATCATACTTACTCCTATTTATCTTGCCTTCATTATTCCTACAAATAAGTCAAGGTTGCGGAGATGTGTAACATGCCTTCCTCCCCACATAACAGCAACCCTGTGAGGTGAGTTGGGCTGAGGCAGAATGACTGGCCCAAAGTCACCAGCTGGCTTTCATGCCTAAAGTGGAACTAGAACTCACAGACTCCTGGTTTCTAGCCTGGTGCCTTAACCACTGTTGGAGAAAGTAGAAAAAGCTTTGGATTTTTGTAATGAACACTGATATAAAAGTGAGATTTTTAGCTAATTTGAGTGCATGATGATCTTTCTATAGCAGTTAGCAAAACCATTAGAGATGTGGGAACAAGTTAGCAATAAACAACTTCAGTGTTGAGAGATCTATGTTACATAGAAACTAGTATATGAAAGGAACAACACAAAAGCTTCCAAAATGCCCAGCAAAAATTCAATTAAGAAGCTACCCTGGCCTTGTTGGTTTTAATTCTTACTAAAGACAATGGTCTCTCACTTAATACATATTTTTTTCTTGGCTGGTAATCTTGTTTATATGCAAATTGACAAGATGAGCTGCCTCTGGAAATAGCCTATTCTTGTGCAACAATTTCTTTTTTCTCTTTTTACCTACCTACCTACCTACCTACCCACCTACCTACCTACCAGGGGTGAGTTCTAACTTACCTCACTGCCGGTTCGCTTCCTCCTGTGCCGCGTGGCTGCGCCGTGTGGGCGCGCGCACGCTTTGCACACCCGCGCATGTGCAGTGCCAAAAATTCCAAAAAATTTTTCCCCAAAAAAGCCAAAAACAAGATGGGGGTGCATGCGCAGTGCCGACAACTCGGCTTCTGCATATGCACAGGAAACCCCCCCCCCAAAAAAAATTCTCCCCCCAAAAAATTCCAAAAAAAAGATGGTGGCATCCATGGACCGGCACCGACCGAACCGGCTCCGTGACATCACCAGAGGGTTGCTAGTGGTTCGGGCAAACTGGTCCAAACCGGGAGGAACCCTGCTACCTACCTACCTACCTACCTACCTGTTTCAGAAGTGTGTGATTTATCACAGCTCTATGTAAACTATTTTTGTATAATACAATTGTATTTACAGAACATGATATTTTTAGGAGTACCTACTCCTACTGGCATCTACCCATGCAATAAAATATACAAAATAAAATTGCCCTATTCTAGTCATCAGGGACAAGAAGAGAAGCTTTTCCATTGTTTCATTTTCCAGGATTAAATCAGCACCAGACCAGTTAAGATTTAGGAAAGCCACTGAGACTTGCTTTTCCAGAAAACTTTGTGGAGTAATTAGAGATATGAGATATAAAATGAGATGAGATTCCTTGTTGCGGTAAATGATGGTCTATCTATTTTGAGGTTATGTTAATTCCTGGTATAGTACAAATAAAATCATGTTACGATTGTATTTCTTTACTGTATTTTTAACCTACTGTATTAACTGAATCGGTATGTATTCTACTTAGATTTGGTTGCATATGAAGCAGTATTTAAGCCTGAGCAAATAGCCTAATACAAGTAGACATACTCAGTTCTACTCATACAATGAAGAAAATTCACTGACTCAGTACAAGACAAGCTTTTCTTCCTTAAAAACCTGGTTGAAGAGGAAGAGATGGAATGAAAAGGAGGTCTGAAACAGCTAAAGCAGTCACAAGCAGACTGGATTTACTGGAATTACAGGTCAGAAAAAGTGAGAGCTATAGATTTGGAGAAAATAAAAAAAAATCACATAAAAATAAACCAGATCAAAAACAGCAGGAAACTACATCTGAGTGAACCTGCCTAAATAAATAATAGTGGAAATGTAAGCCTAAAATAATAAGGCAGAACCTTCTTCAGTGTTCTGATAGGCAAGACTGCAGAAGTAATTAAACTCATTGGAGGGTGCATTATATTGCTTAATTCCCCTTACAGCTTTGTTCATATATGGAAGGAAACATTACAACTGTGTCAAAAAGTCTGCAAAGACACAAAGTCCATCAAATCGTTGCTGAAGCATTTCAAAGACATCTAACTTGATTCAACTCCTCAAAACATACCAAACATTTGATTTGAGAGTATTCAATTGAATTTCCTCAAATTGCTTCAAAACTTTGCATAGCTTCTTTAGTAGGATTTTATTCCTTTCCTTTAAAAGCCAAGGTCAATCACAGTTGTCTTGAAGAAGTGAATTATTTTAGTGTTAAATACAAACTTACCTAAATTATACATGGAGAAGTTCATAGTCAGGGCAATGTGTTTATACATTGTGTGAATGAATAACATGTGTATAAATGTGTTAATTTATTTCAGTAGAGAGGATTTGCACTGTTTGTTAAACTCATTACTTGTGGGATGAATATGCTTTATCTAAATACCGTGTTTTCCCGAAAATAAGACCCGGTCTTATTTTTTTTGCCTACAAAAGAGGCATTAGGTCTTATTTTGGGGGATGTCTTCCACTGTCCCACCTCACAGTGGCAGCACCGATAGCCCTGCCCAGTAGAAGCCCATGTGGCAGCTGCCAACCCACTTCTTCTGTGGCTGTTTGCCACTGTCATGCGCGGTGTCCCCCGGCCTCCATTTCGCTGTCAGAGGCCTTCAGGAAAGGCCTCTGTAGCTGAGAAATGAGCTCCGGATTGATGCTTTCGGAAAGGCCTCTGACGGTGAAATGGAGGCCGGGGGGTACCACGCTTGTCAATCCAGAGCTCATTTTTTCGGCTGCAGAGGCCTTTCCTGAATACCTCTGATGGTGAAATGGAGGCCGGGGGCAATGCACACAAGTGGCGGCAAGCAGAAGAAGTGGGCTGGCAAGGTGAGGCAGGTGTCGGGTTGTGGGAGGCCTGGCTGCAAATGTCCTAAGGTAAGTAGGTGCAGGGCACATGGGGAAGCTCCACCCCCCATACCCACCCTAGCTTAATTTTTACCCGTGCGCCTCACCCCACCTTGTGCAACCAGGTGCAACGGAGTAGGCGGGGTCTTAACTAGGGCTTATTTTGGGGTAGGGCTTATATTGGGTGCATGTTTAAATCAAGC
This sequence comes from Thermophis baileyi, assembly GCA_003457575.1. Lineage (NCBI taxonomy): Eukaryota > Metazoa > Chordata > Lepidosauria > Squamata > Dipsadidae > Thermophis > Thermophis baileyi. Next base: position 3,515,905 of record QLTV01004233.1, on the reverse strand, counting down.
TAGGGCTTGTTTTCAGGATAGATCTTATTTTCAGTGAAACACAGTAGATATATTTGTATAAAGCTGCAGACTTAAGAAATGGATGAACTTTTAAGGAAAGAGAAAAGGGCAAGTGGGAAGTATAAGAAAGAAACTCAAAATGGCCTTGCCTTGATTCTGTTTGGTATAAGACAGGCTTTCAAGATTCTGTTATTATAATTTACAACAATAAAGTAACATTTCTGGAGTCCCTATAGTTTCTGTTTCCTGACCTAATCTACCTTAAGGGCTGATCATTTGTCAGAAGGTTTGTGCAAGATGGCTTGGCTTTGACCTAGTGAAGCAATGTGATTTTTTAATTATTATTATTGAGGTGAGGAGACAATAGGATTCTTCTCAATGAGGTGTTTTATATTACCCTGTTTCCCCCAAAATAAGACATCCCCTGATAATAAGCCCAATCAGGCTTTTGAGTGCATGGCAATAAGGCCAAGGGCTTATTTCAGGGTTCAAAAAAATATAAGACAGGGTCTTATTTTCGGGGAAACATGGTAGCTTGAAGCCTTGCAGTTCCAACAACCAAAAAGATTCTTTTGAGCAAATGTTCAACATATATCCTGGCACTTCTTATACCTGACTTGTGCCTTTTTTAACTATTGATGCTGTTGGGTCTCTGGAGAAAAGCCAAGTGAAATAACAGAGCTGCTTAGCTTTTAAAAGTAAAGAGATTCAGAAGATCCAAAGGAACTTCAATGAGGTTCTTTGCTCATACTCCTTTGAAGGCTCCTTTTGAAGCTGCTTCTTTATCTTGTGTTTAATTCAGTGGTGGGATTCAAATTTTTTTACTACCGGTTTTGAGGGCATGGCTTGGTGGGCATGGTGTGGCTTGGTGGGCATGGCTTGGTGGGCATGGCTTGGTGGGCATGGCAGGGGAAGGATACTGCAAAATCTCCATTCTCACCCCACTCCAGGGGAAGGTTACTGCAAAATCCCCATTTCCTCCCAATCAGCTGGGACTCGGGAGGCAGAGAATAGATGGGGGCGGGGCCAGTCAGAGATGGTATTTACCGGTTCTCTGAACTACTCAAAATTTCCGCTACTGGTTCTCCAGAACTTGTCAGAACCTGCTGAAATCCACCTCTGGTTTAATTACTAGATAAATTTGCCATTTTGGTCTACTAGGTAAGACACCAGGCTAGAAATCAGGAGACTGAGTTTGGTCAGTCATTTCCTCTCAGATCAACTCACCTGCATCAACTCATGCAGAAAAAGTATAAAACATTCTTTTAAGTTAACTCTAGAAATCTGACTCATACTGTACAAGTGAGTGCATTGATTGATTTCACTGCATTGAAAATATTGTATACACCCATGATGGCGAACCTATGGCATGCGTGCCAGAGGTGGCACGCAGCGCCCTCTCTGTGGGCACGCAAGCTGTCGCCCCAGTTCAGCTCTGCCACACATGTGCGCATGCCTTCCGCCATCCAGTTGGTCTTTGGGTCTCTGCCACACATGCGAGGGGGGTGGGGCATGTGTGGGGGGCCATGCATGCATGCACTGGGGGGCCGGGGTGCATGCGGGGGACTGAGCGTGCATGCAGGGGGGCAGGGCACATGCAGGGGGCACGTGCATGTGTGAAGGTGGGGCACATGCGGGGGCCCCACACACACATGCAGGGGGCATGCACCCATGCATGGGGGCAGGGTGCATGCGTGGGGACATGCACATTGCATTTTGGGGGTTCCGGGGCACGTGCACTTTGGGCACTAGGTCTGAAAAAGGTTAGCCATCACTGGTATATACAATAAACTCACATTTACTTTATTACTAGGTTACTGACAGCTTATTCACATATGAAAAGCATCACTTGGTTTTGCTATCACAAGCTTAGGAACTCAACCTCAATTTGATAGCTGATAGGTTTAAAAAATTTTTTCCCCAGTCTGACTATTTCAAAGATGGCTTGCTCTGCCCTTAAGCTGTTGTATTTTAATGCTACATATTTGCTTAAGGTTCCTTTTGGGGCAGCTCTGTGATTTATGAATAAACTAATAAATAAAAATATCTAGTACACAAAATTAAAACCTGGTCTTATTCTCAATGCATACAGGTTAATAAAAGGTAGGTAATGCATCTGAACATTCCTTTAAAAATATTGTAAATTATGGTATCAACTGCTTCTTTCATTGTTATTCCTCTACACTACACAAAAATGGTATTTTGCCCATTTATTAACTTTTTCTCTAGCATACCTACTTCCCAGGACCAGATTAAGAAAGTATCTTGGGACGAGCATGGAATGCATAAATGTTTCAAATGTTATTTTTCTCTTTTGCCCTTTTATTTGGATAACATAATCTTATACCTTATGTATGATGTTGAAATCAATTTCATAGACTATGCTTCTCTACACTTCAATTCCTAAAAAAAATGCTTAATATTTTTTTCTTTAGATCTATATAGACAGGCTATCACCACCTCAATCTTGAATGGCTTCTCTGAAGATCAATTCTATTGCTGGGAAAGGTCATTTGAAGCTCAAACACTGATAACCTTATTCAAGAAATATTAAATGTCAATGCATGCTCTTTTCCCCAAAAAAATTCAAAGAGAAGTGTGAGTGTTTGTGTGTGTGTATGTATATGTGGGTTTCAGGATGTTTAGTGTTTTGTTTTGAATTACAGAGTACCATTTCAGACTGAACAGATCCAGATCCATTTTTTTTTTGGTAAAATTAAACTCTCTCCCCAAAACAAGATATTGCAAATTAAATGCAGTGAATCTTTTTATAAAAGATAAGCTTGCTTTGCAAGCTGGCCAATTAATTAAACAATTATTGTCAATCTGAATAATTTACACTAGCAAGCCTGAACACTTCTCTGAAGCACAATTAAGTAAATATTTATGAAAGAACTACAAGTTACAGATGATGAAGAGAACATTACTGTGTTTGTTGTGATAATATCTGTGGTAAGTTATAGGACAATATTAAAATATCCATATTTTGCCACTGCATCACTATGAAAACATAGAGAGATATCCCTGAGATACTTTATCATGCAATTTCATTCAAAAAAAGGGTAGATGCCTTTAACCTTGTTTAATTTTGTTTTTTAAATTCTACCTTTCTTATATTGGTGCCTAATTATGATAGCTAGTTAGATGCCATCACATAGGGTTCATTTTCTGGCTACTTAATGGGTATATGCTCACTAATAAAATAAACACAAGTTAGGATGTGTATTTTATTTTCATCCACCAAGGCTGGAGAAATACATCCTTTGTGAAATTGCCACATGGAGTATTGGTCCAACAAGTATTATTTATTATGAATATGTAAGCTTTTTTTCCCCACAACACCAACTGTATAAGGTAAATTCAGCTTACCAATCAACATCCTTACCTGACTTGTAGCTAGCTCTTCCTACTTTTAAGTCCGATACTTTAACCACCATATCATCCTACCATGGTTACACTATGTAGACTTTCCCAGTGTCAAATGCTGGAAAGCTATTCCAAAAAGGCAGAAGTGGAAGGGATCCAAGTGTGCCAAGTGGACGGAACAGAATGATCTCAATATGTATTTGGGAGAAGACATCTTAGTTAATGGGAGAAGCATGTACTCTATTAATTGTACACTGATATGATAAATGATATGATAAATGTACACTGATAATTATTTGATAATTTTGGTGAATTCTTACCACATCTGTCCTAAAACATGTGCTATATCATACACTTCTACAGATTTTTACACTTCTACTCTAAATAGGATGGTCTCTATTCATAAAGGGCAAGTCCATTTCAGCAGCCTAAAGGAGGTTCTTGAGTACAGCAATTCAACAATGAAGGACTTGGGAATGTATCAAATGTCATTTTAGCCCACAATCAGCCCTTTGGCTAAGATTACTAGATCTGGACTGCAAAAACCTAGACTTGCCTATATCTCATTGATACCATTTAAGGGTTTTCTGGATTTTCTGCAGTCTAGCCTTACTTCAGTAAAGCTTTCTTGGCCTGCAAATATTCATAGATCTGATGCTCTATAGCCTCCTACAGAAGAATGTGGCTGGAATGTGAAAAGCCATAGCCTTGGGAGCGAGACTTCTATTTTCAACCTCAAGACCATTCATCCCTAGTTCTATTTCTTCCTAGCACCACCTGGCTCCCTGCGTTTTTCTTTTAGTTTATGAGGATCTCTGTCTGTCTGTCTGTCTGTCTGTCTGTCTGTCTGTCTGTCTGTCTGTCTGTGTCTCTCTGTCTCTCTGTCTTCCTGCCTCTTTCTGTCACTCTCTCTGTGTCTGTCTGTCTCTGTCTCTCTGTCTCTGTCTCTCTCTCCAGAAGAACACAACCAAATGGAAAGAAGTACCAAAAAAAGAGGGGGTCCAATTATGTCCAGTGCCAGGAGCCTTTATTTTTTATTTTTTGTAAATGACTCAAGGCAGTGAACATATGTAATACTCCTTCATCCTCTTATTTCCCCACAACAACAACCCTATGAGGGTGGGTTGGGCAGAAAGAGAGTGACTGGCCTGAAGTCAACCAGATGGCTTTCACGCCTAAATTCACAGTCTCCTGACTTCTAATCTTGTGCCTTTTAACCACTCAACCAAACTGGCTCTCTAATATTATTCTCCAATGTCATTCTACAATCAAGGCAAAGCCATGAAGCCACCTTTTTTGGCCTGTACCTGTTGCTGTTGCACTGGACATAATTGGACCCCCTCTTTTTTTGGTACTTCTTTCCATTTGGTTGTGTTCTTCTTAGAAATAAAATAAACAGAAAATAAATTAAGAACAGAAACAATGAACAACATGAGATAGTTCTGAAATTATGTTTTCATGGTTAATTTTACATCTTAGTATGTGTCTACCTGTAGTTATTTAAATAGAATTCTACCAAAAGAAGAATTTAGCCAACTTTTGTCTGAGGTTATAACTTAATTTACCTTAAAATATAAATCAGCTTCTCATTATGCGAAGACCTAATCCTCTGGAGAATTTGTAAAGCCGGAAACACACACACACACACACACACACACACACACACACACACACACACACACACACAGGGAGAAGG
>QLTV01004233.1:3489103-3501652 GCA_003457575.1 Thermophis baileyi | reverse complement strand
CTTCCTCTTTCTTTCTTTCTTTCTTTCTTTCTTTCTTTCTTTCTTTCTTTCTTTCTTTCTTTCTTTCTTTCTTTCTTTCTTTCTTTCTTTCTTTCTTTCTTTCTTCTTTCTCAGAATTGCCTACAGCAAAAACATGAAAATTCTTCTGATTGTCATGTTTCTATCACACAGTTTGAAAACTAAGAATCTGGTCCTTTTTTATTTAAGAGTGCTGGCTGAGCTGAACATGTATATGCTTGCAGGAAAATTCTCATTGCTTGAATATCTTTAAGCTGTGGTTGCTATGTAACTGAGGATACCAAGCACAATTTGTAATATTTGCAACTATAAATATACAAAAAATATCCCAAAGTGGGAACACCTGTAGAACCAACACAATGTGTTTGACACTGTCTCAAAATTAATGTTTGAGAACTCTACTAGTATTACTGAGAATTACCACCATTAAGATGCAGATTCCTATGAGATTTCAAATTTTGCTATAATTAGATGATTTCCAATGCCCTAACCTGTTTTGGGACTAAATGTAATATTTACAGTATAGTAGAATACATAATATTGTTAGCTGATAAATCAATTGGGATTTAATGAACATTAAGAAAAATAAGAAGGGGTTTCCCTCCTAATCCAGCATTCTGTTTCTAAAACTGGCCAGCCAGATGGTCTAATGTGTTCATAAAATGGGAGCTAATATAATTAGGTCCTCATATTCAGAGACCTTACGTAGTTAAACATGGGAATTGCTTGGAAGAACTATGTCAAAGAGAGAGGGAAATACCCTTAGTTATACTTAGTGTAAAGCAAAAATCCATGTTACATTAATAAGTGGTATCAAAAATATGTCTTTTTTCAGTTTTAGATAAGGTAGAGTAGATGGCTCATTGTTTCTTCAGTTATTGGCATCCATTTCTGTATGCCTAAGTACTTAGAAAAGACTCAAATAGTCACATGGTTATCAACATGCCCATTTTATTAATAATAATATAAATTGCGGTCCAGAAGCACGAAAACTCCTCTCCCTGTGGAGGGGCGGGTAGGATCCCACAGAGAATGCCCCAATAAAAATTTACAATTTTGCTACTTCCTACAGTTTTACATAAAGTACAAACAAGTGTGTAATTGTTGCTTGGGTTAAGTGCCTTCCTACCTCTACACTAGCTTCACACAGCACCAGATTGCATTTAGATTCACACAATGACAGATAACAGAAAATCTCATGCATTTCTTTTGCTTCATGACAGATTTAATGAAAGTTATTTGGATATATGTCAAAGGGGAACAGGATCTCCATGTAGTTGCCTTGGATAAAGTATGGTATACTGTATTGATTTGTTATGGAGAATGTTCGATCTTTCATCTGTTAATCCTATCTTCATCACTTAATCCCAAGGGAGCATACCATGAGGGAACTTACTCTAATTCCCTTTTTCCATAGAAATGCTAGCTACCAGTAAGGGAGAAGCATGTCCATTCAGAAATGACTAATACTTTCTTCACCTTCTCATTTACTCTGCTACCAAATTTGGTGGAGAACTTTGCAAAGCCATTGAGGACTAATTCTCATTTTATTTAATCAGGTTCTAAGTACCACATAAAAGGGAGAAGATAAAATGGGCAGTAAAAGCGCAACTGCATTGGAATAAATTACTGGCTTGAAAGGGTTCTTTGTTAATGAGTGAAATATGGGTAGATTTGCACTTTCTTCTTGGCCTGTCACTAGTACAGGTTCCTCACCAGTTCTTGAGACATGAATGGATGATGTCACTCCCAGCCCATTGCAAATGCTCTAAAGCTTGGGTTTTCAACTTAAATTCAAACTTGCTGTTTTCTGACCTGAATCATTTTAAGTTCTTCTGAACAGATGATCTCCAGCATGGTTCCATTACAGCAGTAGCCCCAATTCTGATTGGCTAAAGTGCCTAGCATATCACCTGATGTAATGGGAAGAGGGAATGACCTAGAAGGATAGGAGGAAGAGCTGATACCAAGGCAACAGGCAGATAAAAGAGGCCTGAATGCAGCCTAGAAAGTAGCATGAGCAAAAGGCTCAGACAGCCCCCTCCCTACTTTACATGAAGACAATGGACTGTGAAGGCATATTGAGACTTGCAAGATTCTGTTACTATCGCTTTACAATTAAATGAAAGATGTCCATTTCATCTTGGGTTTCTGGGTTGTTATGTTCCCTGCTAGTCAGCATTTGCTGGGATTTTCATTTTCTGTAGTTGATCCGATGATGGGCATTAAGTCAAGGAACCATCCTCAACTCTAGGAGCTCATGCTTCACTCAATCCTTACTGTCTCTTTTAGTTGCTACCCAAGATAGGTGAAGCATGTTCCCCTTGTTTTCTCATCCCCTGTCTACAGTAGGGCAAACTTCTTTTCCTTTTTCCTTTATTCCCTTTCTTAAACATCTTACAATTTTCTAAAGTAGGAATATTGCTAGTTTGATTTGGAAAACCAAATTTTAAATTCATTCTCATTACACATTTCCATGAACCTATTGAGGAATATAGAAGTGAAAGAACGATCTATGCCCTATTGCTTTGATGAGTGCAGCATCTGAGTACAATATTTCCATAATATGTGTGGGGCGGGAAGAAGTAAAATCTGTGTCAATTGATATAATGTGAGAGGCAAGGGTGAAAGCAAAGGAAAAGTAGGCAAAATACATGGAGATTGTGGGGAAGGAACAACCTTAAAAGGAGAAAGCAAGCAATGGTAGACCAGTCTATCCAGGAGTCAGCCAGTGGGACTTGCCTTTGTGGCATTGATGAGAAGGGCAAAGAATTTGTTGTTGTTAGTTGCGAAGTTGTGTCCGACCCATCGCGACCCCATGGACAACGTTCCTCCAGGCCTTCCTGTTCTCTACCATCCTCTGGAGTCCATTTAAGCTCATGCCTACTGCTTCAGTGACTCCATCCAGCCACCTCATTCTCTGTTGTCTCCTTCTTCTTTTGCCCTCAATCTTTCCCAGCATTAGGCTCTTCAGTGAATTCTTCCTTCTCATTTGGTGGCCAATGTATTTGAGTTTCATCATCAGGATCTGTCTTTCTAAAGAGCAGTCAGGGTTGATCTCCTCTAGGACTGACCGGTTTGATCGCCTTGCAGTCCAAGGGACTCACAGTAGTCTTCTCCAGCACCATAGTTCAAAGAATAGGGCAAAGAATAAGAATAACTAATCAGGTCTTGCAGTGGCCATAGTTCATACAGAACACTAGCTCCAATCCATTCCCCTGCCCACTAAAGCCAAAGTGGAATTTCAGAAATTGACTTGAGAAATGGACAGACCAGTAGTATGGAATTGCTTTCCATTACACCTTCCTATCAACCCCATTAAAATAGTCCAGTCTGTGGAATAGAAAATCATGTAAAAACAACAACAAAACACCAATTGTTATGCCTCTCCTTTCATGTTATGATGTATTATCTCACTTTAAAACAATTTATGTAGTACATTTCATGCTATAAAGTGATATAAGACATCAATAGAATAATGCTGAAATTGTAAATCAATGTTGCCATGTTTTCAAACATATGTTATTTCTTTTTTTCTTAAAGTATCATGTTAAGAAGGGGATGCCTTTATTTTTGGCTGTCAATTATTCTGATATCAGCAAGCACTCTGGTGTGGGAAAGTGAATTCATGTACATGTTTGGAAGAGATGATTTCAACTTTTATTCAGTACGACCAAACCAAGGTCTTTTCTGTGTTAATAAGCCAGCATGACCTTCCTTCCTTCCTTCCTTCCTTCCTTCCTTCCTTCCTTCCTTCCTTCCTTCCTTCCCCAAATAGAACAGGAAGCAGCCATGTCATTTTTGAGAGGTTGTTGGTTTGCTCTATTTTCAAATTACGGTAAATCTTGGTCCCTGGTCTAAACATACTGCTCTGTTTTCAAAATGACAGTTCTGTTGACTTTTCCTTCATTGTATGACTCATCAGAGTGGTGCAGCAGCCAATGAGATAAGCAAACAACTAAAGGTTTATCTGCCAAGCTGCTAATCAACTCAGTTCAACAACTGATATTAGTTAGGGAACTAGTGGATTAGAACAGTGTATTTGCAAAATGTCAGGTATGTTTGCTCTGTGATGGCATGAGCTACAAATGAAAGAAATGAAACATCAATTCGTGACCTGGGAAGGGGAGGAGGTGGGTAATTCAACCATTTGCTTTAGAAGAGAAGGGCCTATTGTAGTAGAGGAAATGTATTAAGAATAAATTTGGAAAGATAAATGTAATCCTTGGTTAGCAAATCTCTGCATAAGGTACTTACCTAAAAATTTATTTCAAATATTTATATACTTATACAGTACATACACCTTTGAAAAGGGGCTATTGACAATGGTCTGCTTAATCATATAAAACAGTAAAGACATTATCATTATGGAGATAGCCTAAGACTGGAGATGTTAGTGTCTGTCTCGTATCATTATAGAAAGTGATGAATTTTAAGTATTTTTCTATTCTTATAGTGACATGCAATGATACAACACACAGCTGGTCTTTCTCTGAGTCTTTTGAATGATAGCAGGACATGGGCTTGATTAATAACGATCAAAAAAGTCAAAGTTTGTGGATGTAAGGAGGATCTGAATTAAATTTCAAAAAGTATCAAAATGTGTGAAAAATCATCTGCAGTGATGTAGCAGTTTTCAACGGTTACATATGAGATCTTTTCATGATTTTTTTTTTTCAAATTCGGATAAAAGAAAGATCTGAATCACTGTTTCTCCCACAGTAATAGAAGAATAAAGGAATAACAGAATAACAGAGAAGAATAAAAGAATAACAGAGTTGGAAGGAACATTGGAGGTCTTCTAGTCCAACCCCCTGTTCAAGCAGGAGACCCTATACCCAGCGGTGGGTTGCTCCCGGTTCGGCCCGGTTCTTAGAACTGGTAGCGGTGGTGGCGGGAGGCTTCGCCCACCCACCCGGGACACTTCTGCACATACGCAGAAGTGTCATGTGAGCACGCACGTGAACCGGTAGCAAACTAATTTAGAACCCACTACTGCCTATACCATTCCAGTCAAGTGGCTGTCCAGTCTCTTCTTAAAAGCCTCCAGTGATGGCGCACCCACAAGTTCTGAAGGCAAGCCCTTCCAATGGATTAAAGTGAGGAAGTTCTCCGTCCCAATGCAGTCTGCAGAACCCAGCTCAGGTTTTTCTTCATATCATTGCAAATCACAAATCATGGATAAAGCTTAATTTCCTTGGTCAAATATATTTAGAATGGCAAAATAACAACTTAATGAAAATAATTAGTACAGTTAATACTATGTCAATACCTGTGGGGGATTTCCCCTTTCTCTCTGTCTGTCTTTGTAGTCTAAGAAATGTTTTAGCATTTCTGTACTTTTAATGTCCTTTGTTCTGACTCTCTTTCCATCACTCTAGGACTTTTCTATCTGCAGATGCTTCTTGCTATGGGTCTGGGTGGTGTGGCCAGGAAGGAAAGAATTCTTTCAGGATGTCTTCCCGTGGGATTTATTTGAAAGATGAGCAGCCAGGAAATGAACCACAAGGGAGATTATTTTATTTTATTATCAAATCATGTATGTAATTCTGGACATGTTACTCAAATCCATTCACTTCATAGATAAGCTACATGAAACTTATCTCCCCCAATTTTTTGAAATCAGATTTCCCCAATTAAACTGAGGGCAAATCATGTTTAGGAGTGAAAAACATTTTGGGCCACCAGCTATTGAATGGTTTGACTTACTGTTTTTGTTGGTAAAAGACAGGAATATGATATTTTTTAAAAATGGTTGAAGTTTGAATATTGAACTACTCTGTGAAATACCATTTTCAATGCTTGATTATCAAAGATCCTAGTATTTCAGATTCACTCTGTTCCAGGTTAAGTCTTTTGTAAAATTAATTTATAAGTTTCTTATTCATTCATTTGTATTTTGCTTAACGTCATGACTACTCTCAAGGTACAAAAAAAAAATGCTGCAATTTTACCACACGATTAATGTTAAAAGAGAACACCTTAAATGCTGCAGGGAGTGCATTTTGACACCAATCGAGCCTGTTTGTCTCACGTTTATTTGTATAAACATTCTGTAATGCATAAAGAATGGTAGTTCTGCATAGGCTTGGAAGTAAAATGTGCGCTTTATTCCTCAGATGAGAAATGTTGTATTTTCCCAAGAGAGCATGACTGTATAATTTATTGTGTTTACTAGAGGATGACTCCACAGCTATGAACGTTCAGGTTCAATGGAAGAAGGCAGGGCAGAGAAAGGAAAGCCTTCAATAGCGATTTCAGATGTTCAGTTTAATGCAGGCTTCTAAAAGGGGCATTACATAATTTTGAAAGGAACCAGTTGACACCAAGGAATTATTAAATGCATACATGCAGTATATACATAATCTGGAAACCCTTCCCAAAGAAAGTTAATTGCAAATGGAATTTATACATTCAGAAATTTGGAAATTTCTTCTTTCTTTCTTTCTTTCTTTCTTTCTTCTCTCTCTCTCTCTCTCTCTCTCTTTCTCTCTTTCTCTCTTGATTGCATTTATGATGTGTGCATAATAATTATAACTTCTTGAAATCTGAAGGATTTTTTTTGCTATGGCACCCACCCTCTGGAACCTAATTCTCTAAACCTCACTGACTTGTGCAGGGCCTTAAAGATTAAATTTTCTTGAGCCTGAGTGCTGGCTATAAAAGCAGGGCTTTTATGATTCTCAGGCTGTTGTGTTCTATTTCATTTGATTTTATATTGTTATATATTTTTATTTATTTTAATGCTATGAACTTCCCAGAATCATGTACTTAAGATGGGCACTTATATAAATCAAATCAAGAGAAGTGTATGGCACACTGTATGTTTCAAACATATAATTAAGCATAAGTCTATTTATATGAAGTCATGGGCAAAGAAAAGAACATAAATCTTAAAACATACACACACACAGACACACACACACAGACACACACACACACACACACAAAGAAACCAACATAATTCATTACATTGTTCATAAGGATAAAAAAAAAACAGTGAACGATACAATAGCAATAGCACTTAGACTTATATACCGCTTCATAGTGCTTTTACAGCCCTCTCTAAGCGGTTCACAGAGTCAGCATATTGCCCCCAGCAATCTGGGTCCTCATTTTACCCACCTCAGAAGGATGGAAGGCTGAGTCAACCTTGAGCCGGTGAGATTTGAACCGCCGAACTGCAGCTAGCAGTCAGCTGAAGTAGCCTGCAGTGCTGCACTCTAACCACTGCACCACCTCGGCTCTATCCTCGACAAGAATGATCACAGTTTTATATACGAGAAATGAAGTTTGGTGTGATCCTTGGTAATAATCAGGGAAGAAAAAAATGAAGTACATTTTTTTGTGCAGGGGTCTGGTTACTTGAGAGACCATCTATATCCAATAATTTTTGCTCACCTAATAAGATTGGGTAAAGTGGGCATGTTCCATGTTCCCTCAATTAAACAAGGTAACCTACGAGATCCAGGAAACATACCTTCTCCATTGTGATGCCTGCCTGTGCAACAGGGCAGATCTACAAACATCCAGGGAGCTCCAACCCTTTGGTTGTTCTAGAAATCTTTATTTTTTTTTAAATGTTTTGAGGTGGGTTTTTTTCCACTGATAGTAAACCCAGTCTGCATTTCCTTTATGCTGCTCTTAGCCAATGCAGATTGCAGTCCATGGGCTAGGAGGTATTGCAAAGTCTCAGCCTCTGGAAAAGATAGTGCACTCATGTTTATATGTGTGTACTTTCAAAGCAGAAGAATGGAATGGAAACTTTTTTGGGGGAGGAACATTTTCTGTAAAAAGCCCCCCCCCATTCTGATGGACCACAGCATGAATATTCATCATATGTCATAAACCTTTAGATATTACTGAATTACAACTTCCAATGTCTTTCAATATTAGTCTCACTGGTTGTTGCATCTGTGACTCAGGAACTTCTGTAGGGCTTCAAGCTCCCAGTTCCGCTGTATGGGTTGTACTTGAACCATAATAATCTTTGCAACAACTCTTCCTTAAACTTTCAAAGTATAACTTTTTAAATCCCCACCCCCAACAAAGTGAGGTGAGGATTTTTGTTGAAACCTACACTGATGGCCAGGAGATTTGCCTTTCATGTTTCCAAATTTTCATGGAACATGTTGAAACCAAATCGGACTTCTTCTGAGATGTTTTCAGTTTTCAGTCTGTGCTAATATTCAAATACTATAAACATGTTCATGTCTATGTTTATATAATGCTAGAGATTGTTGAGAAATGTTAACCTGTCAATTTCCTTTTTCCTTTTTGCTATCAATAGCTGAATTTCCTACATCATAGAACTATGAATGAACAAAAATTCCTTCATTCACCTTTTTGGGGGGAAAATGCTAGCACTACCCCACCTTCAGTTGTTTTGTGATGAGCAACAAAAATAGCCAATAAAAGTCTCCATGGATTGGTGAAGGAATATGAAAATAATGATGAACTTAACAACTTCCAGCATGACTGATATCCTGGGTGGCATATCTCATAATATATGTTTTAAGTTTGGATCTCTTCAGAAGCATGCACATTGATCTGTTCTAAAGTCAGCATAGACCAGTGGTGGGATCCAATTATTTTTACGACCGGTTCTGTGGGCGTGGCTTGGTGGGCGTGGTGTGGCTTGGTGGGCATGGCTTGGTGGGCGTGGCAGGGGAAGGATACTGCAAAATCTCCATTCCCTCCCCACTCCAGGGGAAGGTTACTGCAAAATCCCCATTTCCTCCCGATCAGCTGGGACTTGGGAGGCAGAGAATAGATGGGGGCAGGGCCAGTCAGAGATGGTATTTACCAGTTCTCTGAACTACTCAAAATTTCTGCTACCGGTTCTCCAGAACTGGTCAGAACCTGCTGAAACCCACCTCTGGCATAGACTGTTTGGAAACATTCAACGATAGAATGAACATCCCTGTTTTGTGTTAAATCTGTTTCATTACATGGTTACATTCTGGAGTTCCTCCCACTTTCTCCAATCTTTAGGCCACTGTGAAAGATTTTTCTTCCTGTCACCATATCTTTCATTGAGTTATTACTCATTTTATGATGACTGAAAATGGTTGAAAGCTACGAAATGAGTGGACACAAGAACCGTGTTCTCACAGCAGACGATGGAACACCATGAAAAGTTCAGAACAAAGTTTGAGTAATTAGCTTTAGTCATCATTACCTCATAGGCCAGACTCAGGTTATTTTTCCATGTTCTATCAAATATGGCATAGAGAACATGGCAAATATAACTCTGAAAGAGTGTAAAAGCTACAAAGCACCAACCTGGGAATTCTTACAGCTAGTTGTTATTTTCATATCAAGCAGTACATTATTTTCAAAGAAAGTATTTTTTCTTCTAATTTCAGAACCATATCAAGGAGAAAAAGCCATAAAGAGAGTACATGCTTTTGTATAATCAGGATTCTATGGGCAACCTTGGGGGCAGGGGAGGACTTCCATGAACTTTGTCAATTTCAGAAGATGAGTCATATAGCTTCCATATGGAGACAATTATATTAATTCCAGAATAGAAGTGCTGTAATCTTCATGTCTATATATGTATAGTTATCCTTGGCAGAATGTAAAATATTTTATGATGTGATTTTGATTGCCTACATCAATGACATGTTTATGTGGTCATGACTCTCATTTCAGCTATTGAACCTTATAATGTTCTGTTTTATTTATTTTTTTATTAAACTTATCGTATCAATCTATGTAGCCTAAAAATATTACATCAATCTAATTTTAAGACTACATTGAATTTTAAGACTACACTGAAGCCAGTTATTCCACTGAAAATCTAAGTTTGTATTGCTAAAACAACAACAATGAATCACTAATTGTTTATTCTATTGGATGAATATAAGTCAAAATTAAAGTCAGTTCTCTATTATAAAAAGCAGAGCAGTAATGACATTTTCTTTTACTTTTTGTCTTTCTAACATAATATGCACAAGGGCAAAATATATTTCTAAATAGTTATGGAATTCAAAAATTTCTACAAATTAAATATATGTGTTCCTATTTAATATGTTATTCAAGCATTGATCACTCTCATATTCATTTTCTATCATAGAAGCTATTTTGGAATCTATGAGAATCCCACATTTATCAAGTTATTACCATCATTTTAATCACATAAATAACAAAAAAAAGAGGGAGGGAGGGAGGGAGGGAGGGAGGAAGGAAGGAAGGAAGGAAGGAAGGAAGGAAGGAAGGAAGGAAGGAAGGAAGGAAGGAAGGAAGGAGCAAATAAAAAAAATCCAAGCAATTCTTATTACTTTTAATTTGACTTTTATTTATTACTTATATAGAATATACAGTATATACTTCCCATAGATTTTACAATAACAGAAAGTCAACAGGCTTTCCCTATATTATGATATGAATGATATGGTCAGGTATGGAACAAGGGCAAACAATTTCTCTACATCAATTCTTCCAAACATTTACTTATATAGAAAATATAATAAAAATCATCAAATACTTGAGAAGCACCAATTAAGCCAGAAGGTCAGTAATGTAGTAGCTGTAGGCATTATAATCCTTGTGACTTATCTCAAATAATATCCTTGGGAAACATCCCCCCCCCCAATCAAATAAAGTTTATTTTGAAACACTTTTAGGATTCACATTATCATGAGATCACACCTTCTCGTGAGATTTTGACCATCTCACTTGAATAGCTAAAATCTCATAAAATTTCATGTGAGAATGCCCCAATCATGCAAGATTTATTATGTACACACATACATGCACACATAATAGGCATCATATATGTATATCTTCATGACAGATGCTATCTTCCACACAGCTGTAGATCAGCAATAGTCCCTTGACCACAGGTTGGGAACCATTATTCTAAATTACAGTAATATGAAATTCTATATCTTTCCCACATACCAACACATTTTGAAAATATTTTTTATTTTCATTAGTGATGGGTTGAAATATTTACTGCCATTAGGAAAAAACAAAGAAGCCTCTTTTCACTCCAAAGAGGGAGTTAATGTTTAGTATGGAACCTCTGAATTTTTAGAGTTCAGTGTATATTGCTATAGCAATGCTGGAAATTATATATACCTTGATTTAGCCATTCTGTTTAGACAATGCCTATAGGAAATTCTGGGAATTTCAAGTCAGAGTTCAGGAGCTCAGGAAGGTTGCTATAGATCCTCAAGTTAATACTCTTATATTATGTCAGAATGGATTTTCCCCGTAATATGCATTTTCATTTTTATTTCCCCTTCCTGTGTTCCTAGCCAAGTTTGAAGATGATGAACCTTAATTCTCCATGACAATTTACTTCTGCGCTGACCTCATTAGCCTCTGTGGGAGTCTTGGGTAACAGACTAAACCACTCATTTTTACAGCTGCTTTTGCTGGCTTAGTAAAATATTCTACTCCGCATTTCCCATAAGCAAGGGCTCAGGTGGATCATGCCAGACAATCCTGAAGGTTAAAGAAACAGAGTTAGTGACACTGTAATATTTGCAGCATTCCTTAGATATTTTATCTTCTTTTTATGTGGTGACAATCCCAGGACACCCTCCTTAAGATATGCCACTCATCTTATCAAAAGCCCAAATAGCTTTTCTTGAAATAAATCAGATTGCAATAGAGAGACCGAGGAGGCCCTTCAGGTTTTACTTTAAGCCAAATTCCAGTGTCAGTTGAGATTAGAATTAGAAGGAGTAGATGCACTAATGGAGAAAGGTTCCAGACTGCTATTCTCCAAGGTAAATTAGAGGTCTTTTTGAGAAACAAATCCATTGTGACCCTACCCACAAATCCCTTTCTAGGGAAAAGGTCACCTCTTTGCATGGAATAGAAGCATAGAACATTAATTTTCTTGCAGATTGATCTACAAGGAATATATTTGCACTTCCATTTGTAATATGGTCTGTACACCAGAGTATATAGAGGCAAAAGTATTTAATTGTAGGGTGTATTTGACTTATGAATAAATAGATTCTTAGTTGACACTCTCTATTAGAGAAAAATGAACAACTATCAACACAACATCCTAGCTCAACTCAACATCCACTACCAAAACCACAAACTTCCACAATCCTGCAGCCTCATGGCACCAAACCAACAAATAATACCAACCAAGTTAACAACATCTCCCTACTGATCAAAGATGCTATTGAACACGAACAGAAACGTCCAAACGCAATTTTATTTGGACTGGATAACAACAGTGAAACTGACGACATCACTACTGTTCGTGACATTATCATCAACTCCCAGACAACATCATTCTCCCCCGATGAAATCATTGAAATCTCAAGAGATGGCCCAGAATTCAAACACAGCGATGGCTCAGTGGCCCCACGATTCTGCAGAGTCATCTGCAAAAATGAAACCAGCAAACGTAAATTTATACACACAATAAACTCCATCGCCAAATCCGACACTAACTACAGTAAACTTCGATCCAGACCAGACCTATCCATCCTACAAAGAATCCGCTCCCGTGAACTCCGCCAAGATCTAAAAAGACGTCAAGATAATGGTGCAACT
>QLTV01004233.1:3467422-3486678 GCA_003457575.1 Thermophis baileyi | reverse complement strand
CAACAACACACGAGCACACAATAGATACAAACTTAACGTAAACCGATCCAAACTAGATTACAAAAAATTCGACTTCAGCAACAGAGTGGTCAATGCCTGGAATATATTACCCGACTCTGTAGTTTCTTCCCCAAACCCCCACAATTTTAACCTTAGACTGTCCACCGTCGACCTCACCCCATTCCTAAGAGGTCTGTAATGGGTGTGCATAAGTGCACCAGCGTGCCTACCGTCCCTGTCCTAATGTACCCATATATTTGTAAAATTTCTTGTACTCATAACCATGCTTGTACTTATATATTCACAAACATGTTTATACTCTGTTTATACTTTGTCCGTAATCATATATACGCTTGACAAATAAATAAATAAATAAAAAATAAATAAATAAAAATATTAGAAGAATAAGTCCTCACCAGCTCCCCCTCCCCCCCCTGCATTCCCTGCATGAACTCCAATCTTTACCTGATGGCTCCACTTAATGATTTCATAAAATAATAGAGTTGGAAAGGATCTTGGAGATCTTCTAGTCCAGGGATTCCCAACCTCTGAGCTGTGGACTGGTACAGGTCCATGGCCTGTTAGGAACTGGGTGGCCTAAGCAGTGGGCAAGTAAACAAAGCTTCATCTGTGCATGCGTGGGATCTAGGCTGCATGTGAAACCATCCTACCCTGGTTCATGGAAAAATTGTCTTTCACAAAACTGGTCCCTGGTGCCAGAAAGGTTGAGGACTGCTGTTCTAGTCCATCCCCCTGATTGAGCAGGAAACCCTATACAATCTCAGACATATGGTTGTCCAGTGTCTTTTTGAAAGCCTCCAATGATGGAGCACACACAACTTCTAAATGCAAGCTATTCCATTGGTTGACTACTCTCATCGTTAGGAAATTTTTCCTTAGTTCTAGGTTGTTTTTCTCTTTGGTTCGTCTCCATCCTTTGTTTCTTTTTGGTGCTTTGGAAAATAGTTTGACCCCCTTGTCTTTGTAGGTACCCCTCAAATAGTGAAACACTGCTATCATGTCACCCCTAGTCCTTCTTTTCATTAGATTAGACATACCCAATTCCTGTAACTGTTCTTCATATGTTTTAGCTTCAGGTCCCCTAATCATTCTTGTTGCTCTTCTCTGCACTCTTTCCAGAGTGTCAACATCTTTTTTTATATTGTGGTGAAATGGGTGAAGTATTCCAAATGTGGTCTTATTAAGACTTTGTAAAGTGGTACTAATACTTCACATGATCTTGCTTCACTGAAATCTAAGTATACTATGTCCACAGCATTTTGCTGATCCACTAATTTAGTCACTTTGTCAATTGATAACCGGTTTGCTTCTGTGTGATTCAAGGTGCTGGTTATGACCTATGAAACCCTAGAAGGCAAAGAGCTTTGGTTACTTGAGGGACTGCCTATCTCCCATGGTATGAGGCAAGCCAGTTTGATCCAGCAGAAGGACCTTCAGTTAAACATTGTCATCTATCAGGACACCCAAAATATACCTTCTATGATGACCTGCCTTCCTCCTAAAATTCTGGCTGTTCTCCCAGGCCTTGTTTAGGAAGCTTAGATTATATCAGGGTGTAGTTATTTATTTATTAACCAAATTTATATAAATGTCCATTTTAGGGGGCGAAATAACACCTCTAGATGATGTTCAATGGTTTGCTGGATTAACCATCAGTTCTTGTTTATTTTTATTTATAAATAGTAATTTTTTTAAAAAAAACTCTGCTTCTACTTTTTATTCAGGATTTCATCATGTATCCTTTAATATTTTCAGTCACTTTCAGGAGTTTACAAAAAAATCACCACCAATTAACTTACATATTGTCATCCAGACAAAATGGTAATTTACATCTGATAGGTTTATTGGATTTGTCTGGGAATTAATTATTTGGGGAATCTATGCAAGAAATGGAGAACTCACTAGAAACCACTTAGTTGTTAATTTTGGTTCAATATTTTTCATGAGTAACTTGTTGATAAATGAGAATGGAAGGTTTCTTCCAACTCTCAAAGTTGTAATCAGCTGTAAACATTTTTCATAAAATTCTTTATTGCTTATTATTTTGTTTCCCACGTACAAAGAGAACTGCATCTACCCTCAAGCTTATCATTTCAGCAGAAAATGCTACTGAAATTACATTGTTAATTAAAAATGATAAAATGGGCAATAATTATATTTCTTTTCTATTGTTCAAAATCAGTTAGTAAGTGCCTTCCAATCAACTTTAATGAGTTCCTTGTGAGAAACTTCCACTATTATTACAACATTAAAATAGTATCACTTTAGATAGTAATAGTCTCACTGGAGTAATATGATGTCTTGTTTAACTGTTATGGAGCATAAGCTTTTAAGCTATATTTTAAGCTGCGTTCAAGATAGGAAGATTTGTAAGGTACCATGTATACTTGTTCTTCTCCATTTCCAACTTGTCAGTTAGCAAACCTCTCCCCTTTCCTCCTCATTCTTCTGAAATGCTTTCCCAACAGAGGTGTGCCAAATGTCTTTTTCACTCTAAGGCTGATAATCAGCCTAAGGATTTAAAGATTTTTTGGGGGAAAAGGGTAAATTTTCTTTAAATTTAACAGCCGTGATCTAGAAAACAGTCAAAAAGACTGCCTATGTTTCAGATAACACACTGGCATGCCCATGGCCTTCACTGCACTGCATTAAATTTACATACAACAAGCTTTTTAGAATTAGCTTGTGAAGTTCAAAACAGCACCTTTTTCAGCTACCAAATGCTATTATAAAGCATAAACTCTCATGAGCTGGTTGTGCCTTTTAATAAAATTTGTCAGCTGGAAAAGATGCTACCAGACTATTCCTAATTTTTGCTAACATGGTTCTCTTCCTACAATGTTAAATGATACTTCCTGTACAATTTTACATATCAACATAAGAGATGCTTTATTGGATTAGGCCATGGGTGGGTTCTAACTTACCTCGCTGCTGTTCGCTTCCTCCTGCGCCGCGTGGCCGCACACACACCTCACGGGTACGTGCGCGCTTTGTGCGCGCGCGCACATGGGCAGTAAAAAAATAAATAAATAAAATAAAAAAATAAAAACTGCCGAAAACAAGATGGCGATGCATGTGCAGTGCCGGAAACTCGGCTTCTGCACATGCGCAGAAGAAAAAAATTCAAAAAAAAATTCAAAAAAAAATAATCAAAAAAATTTCAAAAAAAGATGGCGGCGGCCACGGACCGGCACCGACTGAACCGGATCGGTGACATCATCGTGACATCACCAGCGGGTCACTACCGGTTCAGGAGAACTGGTCCGAACCGGAAGGAACCCACCTCTGGATTAGGCCACTGTATACACAACATTCTGTGTGAGCATCCCAGAACAGAACAACTCGTTTGAAATTTCACATTGGAGCCCTGGTGTATGTGATCTACCTTTGGTTTTTCTCCAGGGGTGGGCTTCAAAATTTTTAGCAAGGGGTTCTCTGCCCAGTTGCTGGGTGGGCATGGCCATGGTGGGCGTAGCCTAGTTGGCCTCCTGCACCACGGTGGGGGGGCATTTTTGCCCTCCCCGGGCTCCGGAGGTTTCCGGCCTTCCTGAACTTCCGGTAGGCTCCTGAGCCTCCGCACGTGCCCTGCACTTACCTGCATCCAAAACGGGCCGCGTGGGGACTCTTGGGAGGGTCGGGGTGTGGTCGGAGGTGAAATAGCAATAGCAATAGCAATAGCACTTAGACTTATATACCGCTTTACAGTGCTTTACAGCCCTCTCTAAGCGGTTCACAGAGTCAGCATATTGCCCCCAACAATCTGGGTCCTCATTTTACCCACCTCGGAAGGATGGGTAAATCCAGCAGGTTCTGACAGGTTCTGGAGAACCAGTAGCGGAAATTTTGAGTAGTTCAGAGAACCGGCAAATACCACCTCTGGCTGGCCCCAGAGTGGGGTGGGAATGGAGATTTTTCAATATCCTTCCCCCAGGCGTGGGGAGGGAATGGGGATTTTGCAGTATCCTTCCCTTGCCATGCCCACCAAGCCACGCCCACCAAACCACACCACGCCCACCAAGCCACGCCCACAGAACCAGTAGTAAAAAAATTTGGATTTCACCACTGGGTGGGGTGGGCAGGGCCAGCCAGGAGTGGGATTTGGGGGTTCTCCGAACTGCACAGAATCTTAGTTAGAGGTTCTCCCGAACCCCTGTGAACCCCCAGCATCCCACCCCTGTCTTTCTCTATGCAAGTTATATAGAGGAAAGAGGAAAATAAAAAAAGAGAATCATATATTTGCAAGAGAGAACTGCTGCCTTACAAACTTGCAACCAGTTTGGTATCCATGCTTCGTTTTTACAATTTCCATTTACTAGAGTATCTGGCAATTTGGTTACAAGGTGTGTGCATGTATTCAAACATTGTTATTGTTTTTATCCTGTCTTTATTACTTTATAAATAATTCAAGGCAACATAATACTCCTTCCTCCTCCTCTTTTATTTCCAACAACAACCCTGTGATATCGTTAGGTTGAGAGAGAATGACTGTTCTAAAGTCACCCAGCTGGCTTTCATGCCTATGGAGAGATTAGAATTCATGATCTTCTGGTTTCTAGGCCACCACATTAACCACTACACCAAGCTGCAGAGGATATAGTGAACACGTCCTTGCACAATCTTTTTTTGTTTTTATTAGTAATTGATTAAATTTTAAAAATGGATAATTGGCAATACTTTTAAACACTACTGATTCAAAGAAGGTAACAAGTAGAATTAAGTTTATTTCTTATGGGCATCAATTTATCTGCATTAGGAGATTTGAACAAGAAGGCAACAGCTTGATTCATTGTGAACAATTGTTCTTTGAGTTATTCAGTTTCTAAGAAGAACTATAGAGCCTACTTTGACATAAGAGATAATTCAGTACATGGTTCATTTCATAAGAATATTCAAGAATTACATCAAGACCCGATTTACAGCTATTAGACATCCATCTTCATATATGCAAAAGGCATATATGCCTCTTGTGTATAGATCATTTAAGCTCTCAGTTCTCACAGAATTTATCATTATAATTGATTAAAATCTAAAACGTCACAAAAAAGAGAGTGACTTCATTTGCAGGAAACAATTTAACACAATGCCCAATTATCCACTGCAAGAAAAAAAGTTTCTTTATGAAACTAATGATATAAAGTATATGAATGTAAAAATACTGTATATTTTTTCTCTTACAATCTCCATTAGTGATTAATGTGCTGGAGGAAATGGATGGGAGATTGTGAGTTTTTTTTTTTTTTTTTTTTTTTTTTTGTTTGTTTATTTTATATAATTTTTTTTTTTTTTTTTTAGCTTTGGGGGCCTGAATTAAACAAAATTTGTCCCAATCTCCCTAGTTTCTTAGGAAGATTGAAGCTAGGGACTAAGCATGCACCAGTGACTCAGATGCTCAGCAAATTGTTAAATTTCAACATTCTTTCTTGAAATATTATATTGAAATATTGAAATAACCCATGCCTGGAGATTTTGATGACTCCCAACACTTGTCCAACTTTAGTGCTCAATTTTGAAGGCACTAAAACACATAAAGAGAGCCACCACCTCTCACGATCCCTTCCCATTACATGCTAGATCCTGCTGATGCTGCCCCTCTATGCTGTTTCCCCCCAAAGTTGGGGGTGAAACATAAATCCTATGCATTTTAAATAATCCTTGCAGTCTCTCTCAGTTTAACTCCAGCATAGCTGGCTGGAGAATTCTGGAAGTTGAAGTCCACAAGTCTTAAAGTTGCCAAGTCTGGGGACCCCTGGTTTAACTGAAAATCCAAGTCTACAGAAACAGAGAGATTTTGACTAATTTTGTCCTAGAGAAGTAAATGACCTTCCTCTCCAAGTGGTTGCCAATCCAGCCTCTTCAGCTTAATTCTATTTAGGGGTTTAGATGTTTGCTGCTTAACAAAACTGACAAAAGCTCCATTGACTTTAAATAAGGTCTCCCATGGATCACCAATTTGATAAATGTTTCTTTAAAAGGCACTGTTTCTTGCCAGATTGCTTTCCTTAGCTTCCAACAGATCTGGTTTTGAAGCAGGGCAAGTCTACGGTTGACTGACTACAGTGACAGAAGGAGCAACTCACCTCTAATATGCAAAAGCACATTCTGAGGTAACAGGACCTTCAGGGAAGATGGTTTTAATAAAGAAATCTATTTATACCAGGGGCATTAGTTGAGATTTATATCCTGCAGACCATGATGACAACTCAATAATGACTATTCCAGACCTCTATATTAATAAGATTTAAGATTGCAATGTTTCCAGAAATGTGCTTTTTAAATATTATGATTCAGAAAATGTTCTTCTGAAGCTGAACCTCATCAACAGGTTTTATGGAGTTGAATTCAAAGAATTATAGTGCATGAAATAAAAGAGAGAATGAAAACTCCCAACTGAGCAAATTAGTTAACTAGTTATTATTTATAGTTAAAATTCAATACATCTTTTGCAGGGAGGTTCAAATCTTTTAAAGTTCACATTTTTGGAACAAGGTAGAATCTCCTCATGTTCATATATTGTACACTGCAAGTAACCCTTGTGATTTCATAAATGACTAGAGAACTATGTTTAAAAAGAGTGGACATCTGGCAGAAATGTGGTTTTGATATCCAAGGTCTTTGATAATAGGGAACGCTTTGCCACAGACTTTAGCAAAAGTGGTTTTTAAAAATCCTTTACAGAAAATGAATGTCAATCAGGAATGAAATGGAATAATTTGCCAATATATTGAAATCATTTGATTTGATAAAATTTAGGATGTGCAAAAAGCATCTGGAGAAACAACCACTAAATAAATTGAGTAAGTATTTTCAGTGTTTTGAGTATAAAGGAATAAAAGGAACCAGAAGTAAGAAAATTATAAAGAAACTAAAATGTGTCAACTTCAAACTGGCAAATGATTCTTTAGCAGAAAGTCCTTACCTTTGGCAGAATAAAACATGCACCACGAATTGCAGATAGAGAGGAATTGGTAGGAGAAAAAAGATCAGTGAAAAATGGCTCACAAGGATTTAGGTAAATATTGAAATATTTACTTGCCTACTGTAAAGAATTATCAAGCGAGTAACTTTTAGCAAATTTCCATAGCACATTATTGCTAATGATATATGTATAGCAATAGTAGATTATAAGTGTTATAGGCAGTCTCATCTGCAGCAAAGTACATAAAATGATCACATATCTGGGAAAGTCTTTACATAAATGGTAAAAGTATGCATTTGAATTCTAATATCTATGCTGTGGATAACACAGTGGTGAAATCCAATTTTTTTTACTACCGGTTCTGTGGGCGTGGCTTGGTAGGTGTAGTGTGGCTTGGTGGGCATGGCAGGGGAAGGATACTGCAAAATCTCCATTCCCACCCCACTCTGGGGCCGCCAGAGGTGGTATTTGCCGGTTCTCCGAACTACTCAAAATTTCCGCTACCGGTTCTCCAGAACCTGTCAGAACCTGCTGGATTTCAACCCTGGGATAACATGATCAGAATCATAATAATCATCCTACATCATCATTTGCTCTCCTTCTTCTTCTTGTGGACATCCCATGACCACAGGCCTAAAGATATCTTAAAATAGGAGATAAAACTTAAAAGGAAGTCAACTTGAATAATGTAGGCTACAAGTAGGGAATCCGTGGTCCTCTGGATAATAGAAATTATGGCCAAATCCAACATGCTGAGCTATGATATAGCAATAGTTCAGGATTGATGGAAGACAATACTGTTTTATACAATCAAAATTCATAAGCATCATGATTTAAATACTGGGGACTCTTTAGTTTAGGTTTGTGACCTTCAGTCTTTAATGCATTGAGCTAGCCACAGAGTGATATGCAATTCTGAACAAGGTGGAATGATGACCTGACCCAGCTAGGCAGTCTTCTTATTTTTAAAATCTGACAGGTCTTTCTTGGTTAGAGGGACTGAAGTATTAAAGAGATGGTGATTACGGAAGTGGGGGCCACAATTCAAGACTAAAACATTTTTGTAGACTGCTCTACTTGCAGGATTTGTTGTAAACAAACAAATGTGACTTCATTTTATAGGGTAAGGTGGCAGGTCTTTTTTGCATATGGAACAGAAGTAATTACCATGGAAGAAACTTCCATGAAACCTGAAACTATTCTTTTTGAGCTAACAGCCTGTTTGGAGAAAGAAGGCCGTGGTGTAAACACATCCGTGATCACAGCCAAACCATGGTTCTGGGTGCAGCAAATAAAAGTGTCTCCTGCATTCCTGTAGTCAAAAATAAAAGGGAGAAGTGACAGTAGAGAAACAATCAGTAATATAGAACAGAAAACATAGAATCATAGGGCTGGAAGAGACCTTGGACGTCTTCTAGTCCAACCACCTGCTCAAGGTAGAATTCTTATACCATCCCAGTCAAATGTCGAGTCTAGTCTATTTTGTCTAGTCTATTTTTGAAAACCTCCAGTGATGGAATACCCATAGATGTGTGCGTGCACACGCACACACACACACGCACACACACACGCACATGACCTAAGTAGTCAATCTGGCCCTAAATTTCTTTTGAAGCTGAACAAACAGATTATCTTTACAGATGATTTCATATAAAGTCCTCTTTCCAGCCTCTGACAGTCTTTAGGTTGAAAGAAAGCTGTTCTGTGTGTGTTTATACCCTCCCTCCCTCCCTCCCTCCCTCTCTCTTTCTCTCTCATACACACACACACAAAATATGTTTAATGTATTAATATTAAAACTAAGGTCTAGAGCTGTTTCAATCTAAACTGCTAGAGTGAAGCGTAGATTAGAACATAATTCAAATTCAGATTTCACACTGATTCATATCTTATGATGCCTTTTTGGGTTCAAAAGGTGTAACAATATATGTTAAAAAAAGACTTTTAGATTTAAATAGCTATTTTTGACATAGTTAAATCAATACTTAAGTACCAATATTAATGTAGTATCAAGTAAAGTCAATCATACATTGTGAAAATGGGAGGTAACACATCTTACCAACTGCTTTTGAATTCAGGCTGCTGGAAATAAGAAATAAAAAGTCTTATTCTGAGTCATTAGAGTGGCTTAAAAAAAACTTGTATTCTTAGCCTTCATTTTGTTAAAATAAAGGAAAACATATCAAAAGCCATATCATTAACACATTACGTGATATACCTGTCTCAGATTTCCACACACATTGCTTCAGTAGTTCTCAGGTAAGCTACAGTGTTTCCTGTTTGCTCTTGATGTATTTGCATCCATTTTCTGGCACACAGACTTGCCTAAATTTCTCTACAGTGGCATTTGCAGAGGTAACTAATAAACAAACACACCAATGGGCTTTTGACTGAAAACAGATTTCAGTAGATAGCTAAGTTTTTCCTTAGCTGCCTGCCTGCCTCTTCAAAACATGGCTTTATTTACTTTAAGGCCTAATGTCAATCAAAGACAGCTTAACTGGCTTAAAATACTTTCTTAACTCTTGGCTAGTTCGTTGGAAAGAAAATAAGATGAAATATCCAATTGAGAAAAGGATGAAGAGGAGAACAGAGTTGGCACAACACCATCAAGTTGTTGCTTTTTGTTTGTTTTTGTTTACTCTGATGCACATGCAGACTTAAATGCATTGCATAGATGATATAGTTGTAGATATAGATATTTTGTCTCCCATACACACTGATCCTGATAGTTGTTGAAAAAGTACTGTAATTTCCAGTATAGTTTGCACCCAGCACACTCCCAATCAATCCCTATTCAGATCAGAGCAAACATACAAGCTGTTCAGTTCAGTTCAACGTATTGATGTTTCTTATTAAACATCAGCAAGCATCCAAAACAATTAACTGGCAAAATGGAAAAGAAAGAGCTAAAAATCAGAAGAAAAAGAAACATTGACTACATCTAAGAGATAAAAAGGTATCCCTTATAAGATAACAAGCATTTACATATCTATCTATCTATCTATCTATCTATCTATCTATCTATCTATCTATCTATCTATCTATCATCTTTCCATAATCACTAGAAATTTATTTTATTGTAGGTAATGTAGGTAATTTCATACTGATATGAAAATATCACTCAGAAATGTGGAGAATGTGGTTGACCTCACACTACTGAACCACAACTCTCAATATCTTTTTACTACTGTCACACACTTCCTGGAGCTGCTGAGAAATGTAGGTTTACAACCTCACAAATTCCCCTAGCTAAAAGTGAGAGAAGCCTTGGCTTTTCTGATGAGGCAGCTAAAGAAGTGTTTCTCTTATTTGTTCACACTTCTAATTTGTTCCTCAAAACACAAATATCCACGTTTGCAGGTTCTTTCCTTGACATTCAGACAAATCTAGCCAGCTGCATAAATATTTGGGCAAAAGGTGAACAAAATATGCAAGGTGATAAGAGGGCAACAAACAACAAGACAAAATCAAATATGGTTTGAAAATTCTTTGACATGTGGAAGTCTTTTTATAAAATTATAATCTTTCCCCGAATTCAAACTACTACTGAAAAAGATATATTTTTCATTTATCATGGTTGAGAGAAGGAATCTGATGTCTTTGTCACTTTGTGTATGTATATCTGATTCATATTCTCTCTCTCTCTCTCTCTCTCTCTCTCTCTCTCTCTGAGAGAGGGAGGGAGGGAGGGATATATCACACAAAGAACATTTCTCAGTGTGTGTGAAATATTTTTCCAGAAAGCTATTCATGGTACTTAGTCACACTTTAAAAAAAAATCAATTTTATTAATATCATATTTAAAGCTGTTCACATTTACCCCTGTTGACTCTCATTGTTTTTCTTGCATTTGATCTTTATTTTTTAAATATGTTTTTCATTAGCATGGAGCAGAGCCATGTGTATTCAAGTGCCTTCTCAAACTCCCCAGCCCACCTTTCCTTGGAGATGTGACTTCTCACATAGTTTACGTAACACAAAAACCCTGCTATTCTTGAGAGGATTGCAGGAGAATAAATGAGGTCCGAGAAGCATTGGGCGATTCCCTGAATGGTTGGGGAAGAGAACATAACAACTACTACAACAACAATAGCTTGGATTGGCTGAAAATAAAATATAGTTAAGGTCTAAGCACATACCAGCTGACTAGGAATTTTTGCACACCCATTGCCTATGGATTGTGTGAAGTTGGAAAAGACTGGTACATATTAAGGCCGTGCTTTGCTTTGACAGTGTGTTTTGTTTTGCCAACTTGTATGTTCTGGGTGCACCCAGAGCACTGGTGAAAAGCAACGTTGAGCCTTCAGATATCAGAGGGTGGGGTTTTTTTTTTTTTTTTTTTTGTCTTTAAAACAGCATTTTCCAACCTTGGCAACTTTAAGATATGTGGACTTTAACTCCCTGAATTCCAGGGAGTATGGCTGGGTGGGGAATTCTGAAAGTTGAAGTTCACATATCTTAAACTTGCTAAGGTTGGGGAATGCTGCTTTAAAGAATATATCCAGAGAAAATGCATGAGATGATTTGCTTTTCTATCTGCACTCACACCCACTGAACACTAGAAAGGTTGAATGTTCAGGTACAAGGAAAGTTCTATGAAAGAATTTGCTAGCAATAATTTAAAGTTTATATGGCAAGGCCAACAGATTTATGTGCCTCATCTGTCTTGGCTTAAGCATTTCCTATTTTGATAAGACTCAGTATGTGCCTTTATGTTTAAAAGAGTTAAGATATTTTATACATTAATTCACTTTTATACATTCAGAGGAATGTTAGAAAAATCTTCCTAATACTTAGGAAACAGTTGGAACAATATAAACAATTACCCCAATACATGCCTCTATTTGAAATAATAGCAAAGAATATATATATATATATATATATAAGGGTTACAAAATTGCAAGAACTATTATAGCTAAAGCTATTTAGCTTATCTGAAATTCTGCAGTTACCCAAAGCTTTTTTGATATTTAATTTTTAATGTCATTTGTTTGTCCCTGCTTTTTATTCATATTCAATTCTGTAAATTTGTAATGATTTATACATGGAACTCATATTATCCTTGTTCCACACAGTTTGGTTTGTGTATCCAAAATTAACAGAATTACACTATGTGAAAAGCTCTAATGACTTCAGATATAAACGTCTCACTGTTCTGTCACTGAATTAGACTAGATCCTGACTTGAAATAGCCCTTTTTTGGATTAGTTTGTACCTCTATTAATCTAAGGGTGAGACATTTGAAGTGTTTTGGAGATTTCATGCACTATCTAGTGCTTCTGAGCAGGGGTGGGTTCTAACTTACCTCCCTGCCGGTTCGCTTCCTCCCGCGCCGCATGCGCAGTGCAAAAATTTTTTAAAAAAATCCCCCCCCAAAAAAAGCCAAAAACAAGATGGCGATGCATGCGCAGTGCCGTAAACTCAGCTTCTACGCATGTGCAGAAGAAAAAAAACCTGGAAATTTTTTAAAAAAAAAATAAAAAAAATTCAAAAAAAAAATTCAAAAAAAAAAAAGATGGCGGCGTCCACCAACCGAACTGGATCCGTGATGTCATCGTGACATCACCAGTGGGTCGCTACCAGTTCAGGCGAACCGGTCCAAACCGGGAGGAACCCACCTCTGCTTCTGAGCCCTACAAAAACACAACATGACATAACAAATGCATATTCCATTTAGCTTTTAAGCCTTCAAATATGAGATATCCTTTTATCCATACAAACCTCTTATTTTATTTTTCTTCCTTTTTTTCTCTCATCATAAGAAGTGTTTGTGCTCATGTTTTAAATATCTAGTTTTTCTGGTCATTTATCCATTAGAATTTAATTTAATTATCCTTCAGAGTTCAGAATCTGACTTTCTGAAGTCCAAGTACATGACTGAAAGCTCTCAACCTTTCCTGGTTTATTTGTCTTGAACTTTAACATGTCATGGTAACTTTTTTTCAAGGTTTGTGATATCTTCAGCCCATCAAGCAATCCTTCCTAAATTCAAGACAGCTGACACTCCTGTACCTCGTTCCATCTTTTAAAAAAGGCAATTGTCTGTAAAGAAGGTAAGATGTTTTTGTATTTCTGTTTTCCAGCAGATATCAATTTAATTGAAGTGCCTCATTACCACTATAGCCTTACCTCTTGAGAACTTGCTGAGGTGATTTAAATAAGTACTGTTCATATTCTTCACCAGGCTAGTGGGCCAGCGGAAATCTCCCACAATAATATCTATTTCTTTTCTTAATCTTTTTAATTTTAATCCAATGTTTCAATATTTCTTCCATATCATGGTCACTGCTTTTTCCCCACAGGCATATAGTACATACATACAAAGATGTTCCATCTCCCATTTTGTTTGGTCTATTTTATATGAAGTGGTGGGCTATGCATCCTTATTGGAATGTAGAATCAAAACGCTATTAAAATAATCATGACTCCAATTCCACCAGTTTTAGTGATTTGAGATGGTAAATAAATAAATAAATAAATAAATAAACTAATAAACTAATAAACAAATAAACATCCTATCAGGACCAATTCACCTTTTTATTTTAGAATTTCTAATTCGTGCTGTTTTCACATTCTGTGTGCCTTATATATAGACATTGGAAATGTCACTATTTAGTGGGTGTATCAACCTATCAAACTGGAGATTTCTCAGTCTTTTTTCCATCACACCTTCTCCATTACTATGCACAGAATTGTTCCTAATGCCTGTTTTTCTATCTGTCTTTCTACCATTGTGGTTTAGTTTAAAGTCTTCTTGTAAGCATATTTGAGTTATGTCTAAATTATTTTCTTGATACTGTTGTATACATCATGATTAATTAATTAAAATAAGTTGCTGGTTTATTAAAATAATGGCAATATATATATTTAAAGTATATTTTTTCTTCTAAATTATAAATCTTCATTGTATATTCTAAATTTCCTTTATATATTCAATGCATACTTTGTTAGTTTTACATTTTTTGAATTACATTAAAATAGTGGGAGGAGTCCAAAATCTGGTGGAGAGCTATATATAATCCATACTTTAATTGGAGATATAAGCAAAGGTTAAATATTATAGTTCACCAATATAATTTCTATAGCATATTCTAAATACAGCGTTTCTTTTTCTTTATTCCTTATGTTCTGGGAACCTTGGAGTAGACAATTCTTTAATATGACAATCATTCAAGTTTATGCTATAAGGCCTGATACAGAAGAAGGGATGATTGATTATTTCAATGATCAAGTTCAATGTGAAATTGACATAACATGTAAACAAGAAGTTTTGTTTGGCATGTGGAAACATTCAACATTAAAGAGGAAAATGTAGTTGGACTGTATGGCTTAGGAAACCAAAATGAAACAAGAGACTGACAGTTTCTGCCGCCCCGATGAATTCTCCATGGATAACACTATCTTCAAACGACCAAAATAACACCTGTACACATGGATATCATCAGATAGAATATATAGAAAAGGTTCTAGTGCTGGGAAAGAGAAGAGGATAAGCAAGGTGGGTGGACTCAGTCACAGTTGTAAAACTTGAAAGACCATGTTAGGGATGGATTTTCATGGAGAAAATCTATCTACTGTAGGTATTTTCTAGGAGATAAAAATGACTTAACAGCATATAATCAAACAATGAATCATGTGCAATTTATAAATTAATGCTACCAATGGAGATTTTCAATATACAAATGAAAGTCCTTCCAATTTGGAGATAGAATTAATTAAAGAAACAATATCGCCAAAAAGGCATTGAGAGTTGTAAACCTAATCTTGCGTAGCTTCTTCTCCAGCAATATTACACTACTAACCAGAGCATACAAAACATTTGCTAGACCAATTCTCGAATACAGCTCATCTGTCTGGAACCCGCACTTCATATCAGACATTAATACAATTGAGCATGTCCAGAGATATTTCATGAGAAGAGTCCTCCACTCCTCTGCTCGCAACAGAATACCTTATGCCACTAGACTTGAAATTCTGGGCTTAGACAACTTAGAACTATGCCGCCTTCTGTATGACCTAAGAGTAGTTCATAAACTTATCTGCTACAATGTCCTACCTGTCAATGACTACTTCAGCTTCAACAATACACGAGCACACAATAGATACAAACTTAAAGTGAACCGCTCCAAACTCGATTGCAGAAAATACACCTTCAGCAGCTCCAAGCTCGATTGCAGGAAATACGGCTGCAGCAACAGAGTGGTCAATGCCTGGAATTCACTACCTGACTCTGTGGTTTCATCCCCAAACCCCAAAAATTTTAACCTTACTGTTGACCTCACCCCATTCCTAAGAGGTCTGTAAGGGGTGTGCATAAGCGCACCAGCATGCCTACCGTCCCTGTCCTAATGTTCCCTTTTATTCATATTCATTTCATGTATTCAAATCATGTTTATACTTATATATATTATCTAATACATGCTTGACAAAATAAATAAATAAATAAAATAAAAAATAAAACACTTTCTTTAAGAGAGTTAAAATGTCTTCACTGTTACTTATATAGTACATGCATACCTCTGCATCTAAATACAATACAATACAATACAATAATACAATAATACAATACAATACAATACAATACAATACAATACAATACAATACAATACAATACAATACTACAATTGATTATGTGCCGTCAACTCAGTATTGATCAATATCTTTTTTCTGCAATATAATTATGCTTCTTCAAGGGCTGGTGTATATATTGTCTGAAAGGATAGTTTTCAGAAAAAAAAAAAGATAGAATCCTTCTCATTAAAAGTGGCATATTTTATTTGTTGATCAGTTATAGCTGCATGAGTAAGATTGAATTTTAAATGAAACCAGTTCATCTCAGGCATGGTTCTCCCAACTTCGCTATTGGCAGATTCCATAAAAGAACTATTTCTAAATGCAAGTTTGTTTAAAGGTTAGCACAACCACTGACAGATTGATCCTAAAGAGATTACTTCAAGAACTCATTGAAAATAGATGTGCTTAGGACAACAACTTATCAAATGAGTTGTCTCATTCATCACTTTTTTTAAGGCAAGCATTACACTTCAAAACATATTCCATAAACAATGTTATATCTCAGAGGAAATTTTTCATGTCTTTGTAATAACCATATTAGAAAAGCTCCATTTTCAAACTGGGGAAGAATGAAGTCATTTGTCATTAACAAGGCACTTTTTGTAGCAGCTCTTGATTTAAATTCTTAGGAAAGGTGGCTTCCGTCTGAGATTTTCTAGCACATTAAGCTGAGAATGACAAATTCAAAGGACCAAATTATAAAAATGATTGTGTTGTGGTAGAGCTGCGCAGTAAACAAGCTATTCGGTGTTGAAGACGTCCCAGATAAAAATGAAATGGAGTAATCCAGGTTGTGACAATGTAGTTTAGTATTGCCTTTAGATATTTAGATATTTTTCTCATTTTATAAATGGAACACATAAACCCTGCATACCCGGCATCACTGGAAGCTTTCAAGAAGAGACTAAATTGCCATTTGTCAGAAATGGTGTAGGGTCTTCTGCTTGGGTAGGGGGATGGACTAGATGACCTACGAGGTCCCTTCCAACTCTGTTAATCTGTCTATTTACCTCACAAACATGGATTAAAGCAAGATTTTCTGGAAGCTGCTGTCTCATGCTTTTTTCCATGGGGGGGGGGGAAGGTACAAATACCCCACTGTTTTATGTATTTTAATATGCCTTCGTTTGGAGTAG
Organism: Thermophis baileyi; assembly: GCA_003457575.1. Classification (NCBI taxonomy): domain Eukaryota; kingdom Metazoa; phylum Chordata; class Lepidosauria; order Squamata; family Dipsadidae; genus Thermophis; species Thermophis baileyi. Next base: position 3,470,028 of record QLTV01004233.1, on the reverse strand, counting down.
CAAGAAATATTAGACCATCTGAGTCACAGAAAGATTTTGCTGATGGAGTGACTATCATCTGTAATGCATGCTGAGGTCCAGATGGAATGTGTGTATGTTGGGTGTGGGGGTGGAAATAAACAAAATGGTCATTATTTCCTGTGCAAAAACCAATTACTCATCCTAAATGCATGCATATTATATAAGTCAGGCAATCTGGTAATCAGGGTTTTTTTTTTTTTTTTTTTTGAGCTGGAAAGATTTGAAATGCATCTCTTCATATTATACAACCTCCTGAGCTTGTAATTTGTCTGCAAACATCTATGCATTATTCAAAAGATTTTAATAAATTCAGTAGCCAACATATAAGTGTTTGTGTCAAGCATAAACTCTTTGAAATACAGAAAACAACCCTAGACCAAATTTATCCACTCCTGGGAATAGTCATCATAGAACACATTTATTTCACTTGGATTTCAGAAGCAGTTATTTGATTGATTGATTGATTGAGTGATTGATTGATTGACTGATTGATTGATTATGCGCCGTCAAGTCATTTTTGACTCCCAGCGACCACAAAGATATAGTCATCATAGAACACATTTATTTCACTTGGATTTCAGAAGCAGTTATTTGATTGATTGATTGATTGAGTGATTGATTGATTGATTGATTGATTATGCGCCGTCAAGTCATTTTTGACTCCCAGCGACCACAAAGATAGATCTTCTATGCTGATCCATCCCTAACTTGTTTTGTCAAGTCTCCCAATGTTGGACTAATTATTGCCACAACTGAGTTTGTCCATCTTGCAACCATTCATCTCTTCTTCTCTTTCCTTCCATCTTTCCCAGTATTAAAGCATTACAGTCTTCACATAACAAGTCCAAAGTAAGTTAATTCGAACCTGATCGTGTGTGCCTCAAGTGAGACCCCTGGGTTGATTTGTTTGATCATTCATCAGTTTGCTTTCTTGGCTGTCCACAGTATTCTCAGGAGTCTTCTCCAATACCAAAGTTCAGAGAGACCAATATATTTCCTATCCTGCTTCTTTAAAGTCCAACTTTGTTCCCATAGAATATCACAGGGAATACCATAGCTTGGATGATTCTATTCTTTCTAACTATAGACATATCACAGCATTTCAATATCTTTTCCAAGACCTTCATGCCTGCTTTACTGAGTACTAGTTGTGGCATATTTCTTAACTTCTTGTTCCTTTACCATTGATGGTTGATCTTAAAAGGCGGAAGCTACCCAGGAAAAGATCATTTACCTGCTTGTAATCCTACTTTCCCCAACATTTCAGTTTGGGATGCAAACTGGGTAAAATTGAGATAAATATGTCTGCTTACAAATATGGCTTTTCCCTCAAATGCCCCCAAACATCCAAATCCTATTTTTGGATTTAGGCTGGCTAAACTTTTATTTTTCCCCCTTTTTCCTAATTAATATGTTCTAAATAAGACAAATTAGAACAGCAGCAGGGAAAATCTCACCAGGTTCAGGAGCAAAATAAAGCACATGGCAATGATAAAGTTCAGTTTGCTTTGGCTTACGAACATCCTGAATTCATTACCTTTATTTGTCCAGCTATACCTAATTTGTTGAGAAAACAATTTAGAATTGAATTTAGATAAAAGAAAATCACAAAATAATTCTCATTCTCACTTCAGTCCTTTCATCTGTCTTTACAAATGAATGGGTGATATCTGCATTCTTTTCTTGTATTCCTCATTATAGTTCTTGTTCCCTGTTCATCTATTATCATGATTAAGTCTGAGCCTATTCTTAAAACCTTAGATGTCCCACTTATATCCATGATTGGCAGTTGAGAGTATTATACAACAAAAACTTGATGATAGAATGGACTAAGATCCTTCAGAGACCAAAGAAAAAGTACTTGAAGCACCAAGTATCTTTGTCACAAGAACTTTAGCATCCAGTATATGTTCAATATTTAAATTGAAGCCTACTAGTTTTTGTCTTGCAATATTATTACTTTTACAAAGGTGGATTTCATCATTATAATGTATGTGTATGAAGATTGTCCCCTTCATGGATTATTGCCTTGTCGTGGCAAAGGGGCTTGCGTAGCTCAATGAAGCTATGAGCTATGCTGTGCAGGGCCACCCAAGATGGACAGGTCATAGCAGAGAGCTCTGAAAAAATGTGATCCACTGGAGAAGGAAATGGCAACCCACTCCAGTATCTTTGCCATGAAAACCCCATGGACAGTACCAAAAGGCAAAAAGATATGACACTGGAAGATGAGCCCCTCAGGTTGGAAGGTGTCCAATATGCTACTGGGGAAGAGCAGAGGGCTAGTACTAGTAGCACCAGAAAGAGTGAAGCGACTGGGCCAAAGCCGAAAGGACGCTCGCTGTGGATGTATCTGGTGGTGAAAGGAAAGTCCGATGCTGTAAAGATCCTGGGCCAAAGCCGAAAGGATGCTCAGCTGTGGATGTATCTGGTGGTGAAAGGAAAGTCCAATGCTGTAAAGATCTTTTCTCCATAGGAACCTGGAATGTAAGATCCATGAATCAAGGCAAGCTGGATGTGGTCAAATGAGATGACAAGACATCTTAGGAATCAGTGAACTAAAATGGACAGGAATGGGTGAATAT
>QLTV01004233.1:3445149-3455960 GCA_003457575.1 Thermophis baileyi | reverse complement strand
CTACTTCAGCTGCAACCCCAACAATACACGAGCACACACTAGATACAAACTTAATGTAAAGCGCTCCAAACTCGACTGCAGGAAATATGACTTCAGCAACAGAGTGATCAATGCCTGGAATTCACTACCTGACTCTGTGGTTTCTTCCCCAAACCCAAAAAACTTTAACCTTAGACTGTCTACTGTCGACCTCACCCCATTCCTAAGAGGTCTGTAAGGGGCGTGCATAAGCGCACCAGCGTGCCTACCGTCCCTGTCCTACTGTCCTATTATCCTCATCTATTCACCTTGATTATGTTTATGTTTATACCTATACCTGCTATCTTGTACATGTTCGACAAACAAATAAAATAAAAAAAACTTCAATACAATCCATATATCCTATGTCTCCATCTCCCAATCTCTTGTTTGTAGTCTGTATATTTGTAAATTTTATTTGTTTGATTTATGTGCTGCCCATCTCTAGTCTAGAGGTGACTAGATTAATGTTAAGATGACTGCCCTCATTCTAAAAAACATTCATACCATGTTCTCTTGTTTTCCAAACATTAGCATACAATAAATTGGATAAGTGGCAGCTGTATGGGTGGGTAAGGAGAAGGTGTAAAGGCATCTTCCAGATGTAGATCTTACCTGAGGATGAAGCAAACATGATGGTCACTAACTACCCAAACATAGTGGTCTTCAACTGTTTTAACTTTAAGTTTCTATCCATCCCTACTTATACACATGCCACACATTCCATATTTCTTTATTCTGGTGCTTACATGGTGTTACAAATCCTACTATTTGAAGACTCTCAACGGCTAGTGAAAATGACGACGGCATTGAATTGTGAAGTAAATGAAAATAACTGTTCACAATCAAGTTTTCCATTGCAAACTATCTACCAGTTCCTTCAGAAAACCCTAGAAAGTAGTACTCAATTGAGATTTATGGAACTTTCCCCTGGCAATCTTGTAGATTTTGCTGCCACAGCAAGACAAAGTCAAATATACTCCAGCTCTAAAGCTATAAAGACTGTAGGTTTAAAGCCTGAATTAAAGCTACTGAAGTGTGACTATATGCTGTTTACTCAAAAGGAAGTTCCATTAAATCACAATCTTGTAGGTGCATGCTCAAGCAGAACCTCTATTTGCATCTGCATTTATACTGTTAAAGTCATCAAGACATGAGTACCTAAGTAATACTCCACTTTACCCACCATACTGATCCCCAATTCCTTGCTTACTCTTGATGATTCCTGACCTCACAAAATCAGATGGCAGGTTGGTAGGTGAGAGAAGATGGCCATACAACTGTTACACCTCAAACACTTGAACTCTTGATGACTACTGTATGGTTAGGGTTGCCAGCCCTCATGAGATCAGCTGAGGCAAGGGGCAATAGTCTTGGAGGTCAGGTACAGAGTCACAGCAAAGAAGGTAATAAAACAAATAAAGCAGTATATAAAAATAAAAAACATAATGTAACATAACATAGGGTTCCTCACATAAGTGGCTCTTTTTTAAATGAGCCAGGAAATTGGATTCAAAAGCAATTTGGTGACTGCATGTTTGACACCTGTCCTTTCTTCCTAACTATTGTTTAGCATTTAGGTTCTTCTGGTACATAAGAGTTTTTCCTTTATTCGACAAACATTACGAGACTGCTTTTTTATTTTATTACCGGTATTTATTTATTAATTAAATTTTTTGCTGCCCATCTTACTACAAAATGACTCTTTCGATCCTACTCCTTGCACCTGCACTGGGTAAATGAATTACCCTGGTAAGGTTTGAGGTTCTATTTGATGATGCTCTTGGACAAGAGAATCCCATTGACATGAAATAAGAAAAAAGCTCAAGAGAAATAACAAACCTTCAGGAGTTGCGGCCATAGCAGCAGCAGCTTTATTTATCAGAGTAATTTTTGCAATGTTGTGCAGGCTGGAAAATGATGAACACAATTAGGAACAGTAGGTCTATGGAACGCAGGAACCATTTCATGCCACATATTGGCAGGAGTTCCCATGGTTTGCTACAGAATATTAAGGCTTATGTGTGAAGCATTTAGCAAATAACGCAGCCTTGAGATATTGATGCAGAACAGTCAAGATCAAATCTCTCCCTACTTTGAATCTCATCAGTGAATTCCAACATCTGGAGGCAAGCAGCCTGGAGAAATCCAATTTACACTTAAATGGAGTCAGTTATGTTTTATTAACATTTTCTCTTGGTTGGTTGATACAACTGGACTGAGCCATATTCATCAATGGGATGCACATGTGTAAGTTGTTCTCCTTATCCTCGAATGTAGCAAGCATTCATAGAAGGGAAAACAAATAGTTTGGAATCATGCCTCCACCATAAAATGTGAATCCTGTGACTACCTGAATAGATTCATTTGTTTTCTGGGCATCAGTACAAAACTGGTTTGCCACTATCTTTTAACAGAATATTTTTTTCTATTTTCCAGTCTAGACTCTTTTCTAGTGGTATCTCATCCAAGTTCAAAGCAGAGACAACCCAGCTTAGTTTTCAAAATTAGCCAAGATTGGCTAGGTGCTAACACATACCTTAGCTACCAAAACTCGATTTATTCTGTTCATTTATTCAAACAAAACAAATAGAGTTTCAAAATTTATCATCCCTCCCCACCTATCTCATCCATCTTTTATTTGTGCAACACACTATGTTTTCCTCTTCAATTGCCACCTATACTGTCCTTGCAACACTATTACCAGTAACCAAGTAAGGATTGCTTTATGTGTTTTTTAGCATTTAAAAAGTTTCTTTCCTCTGCATTAAAAAGAACCATTACATATTAAACTACCAATTAAGGCCAAATTGGTCACTTGCAAAAGATCATGTCAAATTTTGCTTATATTTGCTTTTTTCCTTGAAAATGTTTTGCTGTAAATTGGAATTCTTTCATCTGGAGTACTCTTCTTTTCCTTCAAAGATATATTTCATAATGAGCTTAATTAACAAGAACAACCAAGCAATTGAAAAGATTAGGATTATCTCCTTAATGGTTGCATTATTTTTAATGAGATTTACATAACAGTTTGTCTTATTTTATCAAATGAGTGCATTACTCCTTTTCCTTAGCTCTTGCAGTGAGTCGTATCTGTGCCTTTGGAGAGATAGTAAAGCCCATTTTACACAAACAAATAAACACAGAAGCAAATGTTTCACTTGAAAAAATTCTCATCAGTTCTCAATAAAGCTGGATTTGCTTTATCTAGATAACCATTTTCTGACTCTAGCTCTGGCTCTGTTTCTATTTCTTTTTTTAATTAAGAGTTTGCTATTAAAAGTTGAAGGAATTATTTACAACCCTTCAGTCATATGAATGACTAATGGTGAATTGGTTAAAATACATTATTTCTTCTATGAAAAAGCTTCAGCCAGTCTTCTTTCTTAATTGTCAACCCAATCATTTCATACTGGGGCACACAGTTTGTTTCAGGGTTAAAGGAGATCTGCAGTTGGCTTTGGTGTGCTAGTTTCCTATTCCCAAAAATTGAGTGGAACCAGAGCAAACAAATATTCTATTTATGTTCAAGTGAATATGCATTAAGTAAATATATTTCACAAGTACAGTATATTTCTTAGGGATTTAACATGCTTGACTTCCACCACATTAAATATTGCAGTTTGTGAATAACATTTTGAGAGCCTCTGAAAATCCAATCAACACTTGAAATATTTCTTATAGTCATTTTGCCTGGTATAAAGGTTGGTAATTTTCATGAACAGAGACAATGGGTTTCATTTCCAGTGTTGAAGTGGGCTCTCAAGTGTATAAACTATATAAGGGATAGAACAGAATGAGGTTTTACATCCTGTCCCCCAAAACAGCCTGCTGAATTCTTATTAAAAACCCTTTATATTCTTTTTTCTATCCAGTGATTATGTTCATGCAATTTTTCCTATGCCTCTCAATGTAGTAAACAGAGTGAAAAGTCCTTCCCCACTGACTCAAAGAAATACTTCCCTACTGTGTATAGAGCTTACAGGGACATACTCCCCTATAAAGGTCCAGAAAAGCCTTGTTTTAATGAGCTAATTATGGAAGGAGGTACCTGTTATTCAGGATTTTTTTTTAATCAAAGATCAGGGCATTTCTGTCATTTGTGCAATGACCTCATCATGTAAATTATGTAATTGCACCGTTTGCCATTGTATTTCATTAAAGCATTTGTAATTGCATATCATTACACAAATGTTGTAAATCACAGTGGAAATTTGGTCTAATGCAAGTTAAGTCCAAGAGCTGTGGTGGCACAGTGGTTAGAATGCAGTATTGCAGGCTAATTCTCCTGACTGCCAATTGCCAGCAGTTCGAGTCTCCCTGACTCAGGTTTGACTCAGCCTTACAAGGTCAGTAAAATGAGGACCCAGATTGATGGGGGCAATATGCTGATTCTGTAAACTGCTTAGAGAGGGCTGTAAAGCATTGTGAAGCAGTATATAAGTCTAAGTGCTATTGCTATTGCTATTGCATCGAGTTCTTGTATAAATAGAGGTTCCTCTGTACTTAAAATATGTACAAACATAGATATGGACTCAATCCACACTAAATATTCTCAGTAGGGACCTAGTTCATACACCAGGCAAAGACACAGTTTGTTTCATAATAATATTTGTTTGAATAACTCCTACCAAGTTCACACAACTTGGTAAACCAGTGTCAGCCAGTCAAGGTAGGGAAGACCTGGAAGAGAAGTTGCTAGGAGTTTTAGAATTTACCTTATTCTGGTTAAGGGATTGTAACAGAATTTGGAAAACCAAAGTCAAAATAGCTCTCTCTCAACTTATGCCTAACACGATCAAGGTGAAAATGCTTTGAATTTCTTTCTTAGACTGTTTACTTTTCCAAGATGCAAACATTTTTTCTGTAATAGCTTGGTACTTTCTTCCTCTTCTGAAATTAACCGACATTCCTTCACAACCAGAAACCAAGTTTGCAAGCCATAATTGAATTGGTTAACAGATATTATGCCAATCCCCCCCCCAAATCACAATTTAATTTAGTGTAGTATTTGTATTCAGATACTATGATTACGGAGGTAAGATAAACCCAGCTCCATATTACTAAGTGTAAGTTGTATACATTAGTACTATCTGAAAATACAGTCTTTGTCTGATTAATAGATCTTTGGTTTTACTTAACTTTACTTGTGTTTTTTTTCCTGTATGGTATTGGCTAGATTATTTAATTATTCTATATACTGCTTCTGAAAATCAGAAAGTATGAAATCAAATGAGTCATTATAACAATTCCTTTTTCATGAAAAATCAAAAGAGAGAAAACAGAGAAAAAATGATGTTGTGATAGGATTGGTGATGTGATATTCAATCTTTTGTCTTGGCCAAATCAGATTTTTTTTTAGAGAAACATAATTTTATTGAGTTTCCAAGGACTGAATAATAAAGGCTGAGTGCAGTTTTTAAGGCCTTTCAGAATATTTTTTTTCTTTTAAAGAAATACTTACTGACAGTAATAAAGCTCTTTGAGAACCTGAATATGTTTTTAAAAGTTTGCTATCTTCCTCAACAGGCTATGTCATGTACTTATATACTACCTGAATCACATGGAAACAAATGCCAGCATCAGTTACCAAGCTGTTCCTGTCTATATAAACTGTATGTGTATTTATGATTTTATTTATTTAATTTATATACCACCATCAAGCAACTCTGGGTGTAATACCCATTACATCATGGCACAATGCTGAAGTTTTTCAGTTTATTTTATGGCTCTTATTTTGGTGTTCATCAAAGGATGATGATTGTTACTAGATATAAACTTTTTTTTTTCTGAGAAAGACATTCATGGGAAGGGAAAGTGGTTTTTACTTTTGGCTAAGTAGAAAGGGCCTAATAATTTCTTTCTCTATTTGCAATCACCAGCTGCTATTAGTTTTTAAAATCCACCTGTTTATTATTCAGCACTTTAAATGAATTTATAAACCATATGGGGCCTTTCTATCAGTGTATTAACTGCTGAGTTCCTGAAAATTTGCAATATGTGCTAACTTTAAAAGATTTTGGTTATACTTGTGTGTCCATTTAGTCTATACTGTCTATCCCCCCATCTTCTATCAGCCATGTGTTCTTCTGGATGGTGACAGTTCCATCATGTACTAAAGAGTAAGTCCCAGAATTAATGTATCAGTCACAAGGTTTGCCATCAGTCAAGTTGTTAGCCACAATTTTATTTTTTTAATGCTGAAATCATGAAAGGTGGTTTTATGTTGAATGTGGTGACTACAAAAACAAACAAACAAACAAACAAACAAACAAACAAACAAACAATATATCTCTAGAGATTTTCACATGGGGGAATGTAGCCAAACATCACGCCAGAGGATACCAAAAGCCAATTACATTGCTGATTTCTTTATTGCTTCAGATGAACATTTCATGTTTGTTTTATTTGTAGCAGGTTACTCTGCAATTAAAACCCTCATTCTTAGTTTGGTTGGGCTCCTGAATTATGGAACTGTGAATGCCCTGGGGTTCTACCACATTCCATTAGCTACTATATCTTTGCAGTTACTCAACAGAAGTTCTATAAATAGTGGTACGTGGATGTCCATGTAAATGTTAATGTAAATATGGAATCTGAATAACTTGATAATTACAGATTTAACTGTGGGAGTACAAGAGAATTACACAGGAGTGAGTATCTTTGAACTGATGCAAATCTTCTTCCTGATTAGAGGTGCCTCTGAAATTGTTTCCAGATGGTTCCCTATATTTTAGAGTACTGTATAATGTTGAAAACCACTTGTGTGTATTTGCCTTCTGAATTTTATACAGAATATTGTGTGTATGCAGTGTTGCTGCAGTTCTGATACTTGTTTTGCATCTTTTTCATGCCAAACCTGATAAAATCACATGTACTGCATGTACTGATAAAACACTGCAAAAAAATAAAATCAATCCTGGTACGCCCAGAAACAATTATTCCTCTAGATTTTAACTTTGCAGAGTTTTATTAATATATAAGTTGTGAATGTCTGTACTCTGGTAAGGAGCGTGCATGTAAAATTAGTGTTAACTAAATGTATTTCATAAGAACTACAAATGTTGTTAAGGATTTCCTATGATTACTCCAAAATAATAATTGATATGCAGTTGTTAAATATCAGCCATAGGATTGAGACATCAATGAGACATATCCTGGAAATCATATACGTGCAGTATTCTTTACAATATGAACTGCATAACCAGTCATTACTGGATGGTTTGTGTTCTTATTATATTTCACTGAATCAGGCACAAAAGATTTATCCGAGAAGCTTTGATTGATCTAATACTTTTAAAGAGCTTTGATATGTGTTAATGAAGGCATTTTCTGCTTACAATGCAGTACCTTTATTTCCGATCATCAGTTAACCTGACACTGCAGCCTATTTTGATATTGGATTTGAAGCATGCTTTTGTATGCAGCAATGATCATATCCAGAGTATTCATTTTCAAGTTTATTAAGTGGGAAGACTATAAATATGCATGGGAAAAAAAATCTATGCTCACAATAGTTCTTGCTATTATAGCATGATATTAATTTTCACTATACAACTCTATCAAGCATGAATTTGTAAAGTCCTGGGGCATAGTGTGTTGAGCGATAGTTTATGTTAACAAAGTATTCATGGAGTGTTGATTGAGTCTATATGCATTATCTATTCAGAAATGTATAGACTGCCTTCTTTTCATTATAGAATTCTAGACATATGGTCTTTTATTCAAGCACTGGCCAAACTCAGAATTGCTTAGCTTTAGAAAGACCATTGTAACGTGTTTCACTAGATCATGCTGCAGTTCTTATAACAAATAGGTTTCCTGTATTCTAAATCATTTTATTCAGTTTCTTTTTCTTTCTTTCTTTCTTTCTTTCTTTCTTTCTTTCTTTCTTTCTTTCTTTCTTTCTTTCTTTCTTTCTTTCTTTCTTTCTTTCTTTCTTTCTTTTTTTTGTCAAAAGAGATTTATTTTAAAAACCCTCTTCTTCTCATTATGCTTAAAATTATTTCTTTTAATATTTCTCTTGGTATGAATTTTGAGCTTATTTTATTTGAGGGAAGTGGTAAAGTATGCTGTTGTTGAGTGATCTTTTCATCACTGTGAACCTGCCCTGGCTGCCTACCCTTCTTAGTCAGAAAATAATAATAATAATGAGAAGAATTCCTTCATGGTTTTATTGAAATGTGAGAAGCCAGAGAGGCTGCAGTCCTCCCATTTGAGAAATGGGAGTCACTGGGAGTTGGACAGCATATAAATTGAATATGTTAATAAGATTGGTTGCAGAGTCAGACAGATATTTAGAATGTGTTTCATATTTTTATCCACATATAGAGTCCTTCCCAAGGACCTAGGATAGGCAGATGTTGTTGTTTGATGGTGTTAAAGGTTAAATATTAATGTAATTACTACCATTATCTCTTTTAGTCATTAAATATGAAACTCAGTCAACTGAACATTTAAAAATGCATCACAAATATCACTGACTGGCGCTAATGGTTGATATGGGTTGCTGCCAGCATCCTAGGTATCAACCAAGTATCTTCTTGAAATGTACGATGTTCGGAGTAGCGCAGTTTTTTTTAGTTCCACTGGTGTTATTGCAGGAAGCTGCAATTTCTTGATGTATTTTATAAAATTCTTGGACATGGTACCAAGTGCCCCGATGACAATGGGTATCACTGTTATATGTTTCATCCATAATCGCGTAGTTTCAATGTCCAGGTCATGATATTTCATAATTTTTTCCAGTTCTTTTTTTTCGACTCTGACGTCTCACAAAAGGTACAGTGATATCAATAAATTGTACACTTCGGTTTTCGACAACTGTGATATCTGGAGTGTTGTGTTCCAAATGACGATCTGTCTGTATTAGAAAGTCCCACAAGATCTTCACCTTCTCATTTTCGACAACTTTTTCCACTTTATGTTCCCATGACTTTTTGGATACAGTTAAGTCGTATTTTTTACATAATGACCAGTTTATTAATTTAGCAACTCAGTCATGTCTAGCTTTGTAATCAGTTTGCGTGATTTTGCTGTACTCACATATTAAATGTGAAACAGTTTCAACTTTTTCATTGGTATATATTTTTCCTACATAGCAGTAGTCCTGAAATCAGCTTGCTAGTTATATCTCTCAATGCCGGTGTATGCATATACTGTATATAAGTCTAAGCAAAATTAAGGAAGGTAATATTTGCAATATTTAAATTAGCAATAGCAATAGCAATAGCACTTAGACTTATATACCGCTTTACAGTGCTTTACAGCCCTCTCTAAGCGGTTCACAGAGTCAGCATATTGCCCCCCAACAATCTGGGTCCTCATTTTACCCACCTCAGAAGGATGGAAGGCTGAGTCAACCTTGAGCCTGGTGAGATTCGATCTGCCGAACTGCAGCTAGCAGTCAGCTGAAGTAGCCTGCAGTGCTGCACTCTAACCACTGCGCCACCTCGGCTCTTAAATTAAAGTATTGCTTCTATTTCTGGATCAAGGTCTTCTCAGGATTTTGTACGAAACAGATATGGTCTACAAATTCATACATTAAGATGTTTAGGAGAAATAATAACAAATCTTTTAAAATCAGGTCCTTGTTTACTCAACACCTGGATAGCATGTAACAGGTTAAAGAATGGTAAAAATCCTCTCAGCTATTTTGAAGAAAGATAAATGATGGGGAATTCTGAAATGAGACTTAGTATTGCAATATGTGATTACTGCAATTTGCCTTACAATTTATTTTTCATACAGTGAAGCAGATGGAAAGCAATAGAAATCTGTAAATTGTATTGTGTTGGCTTTTAAAAACTATATAGTTTATTTATTGCTTTCAAAAAGCATGTTTCCAATTAAAACTTTCAATAACCAAGAGATGCATCGAATACTTCTGATCTGATTAATGGGCAGATGTTGCATTCATTTCTAAATTTGACAAATAAAACATCCATTTTTGATGCTGATAAAAATATTGCAATAGTACTTAAATTATTCTATCTAATAATTGACTACAATATTATAGAATAATAACAGTAAGGTATAAATGTCAAGACTAAATGTTCTTGGGGAATAACTAAGGTCCAAATTATATTAATATCCTTATTCTGAGTCCTGAAATGTAAATTTACATGTAGAATATTTCACTTTAAAGATGGTTTGAGACTAGCTCTCATTAGCTTGTTAATTCAGCAAGGTATATGCAATGTCTCATTTGCATATACTTCATTTTGCTCTAACATGATGAGTCTATTGCTCATTCAAATATCACCGAAATCCCCAACAGGACTAATATGTACTATAGTTTAAGTATCACTGAGCAGAGGTGGGTTCCTCCTGGTTCGCACCGGTTCTATAGAACTAGTAGCAAACCGCTGGTGACGTCACAGAGCCGGTTCTGTCAGTGCCGGTCCGTGGACGCCGCCATCTTTTTATTATTATTATTATTATTATTATTATTATTAAATTTTTTTTTATTTATTTTTTTCTTCTGAGCATACGCAGAAGCCGAGTTCCGGCACTGTGCATGCGGTTGCCATCTTGGTTTTGGCTTTTTAAAAAAAAAAGATTCGGATTTTTCGTTACTACGCCCACGCGACGCGGGAGGGAGCGGACCGGCTGCTGGGTAAGTTGGAACCCACCCCTGATAGATAGATATATATCTGTCACTGTTGCCAACGCCTGCCACTGTTATTTCTTACTGGGTTTTGATCGGAATTGCGGTACTCTGACACCAACAAACCGAAGCAACACTTCTCCTTTATAACCTTCCTTGCTGATTGTGTATTGATATTTGTGCT
>QLTV01004233.1:3398964-3443236 GCA_003457575.1 Thermophis baileyi | reverse complement strand
AGCGACCCGCTAGTGACGTCATCCGAACCGGATCGGTGGTTGCCGGTCCGTTGGGGCCGTTATTATTATTTTATTTTGGGGGGAAATTTTTTATTATTATTTTTTTCTTCTGCGCATGCGCAAAAGCCGAAGAGTCCCTGGCACTGCGCATGCGCTGCCATCTTGTTTTTGGCTTTTTAAAAATTTTTTTGCGAATTTTCGGCACTGCAATGTGCGCGCAGCCACGCGGCATGGGAGGAAGCAAACCGGCAGCAAGGTAAGTTAGATATTATTATTATTATTATTATTATTATTATTTTATTTTGGGGGGAAATTTTTTATTATTATTTTTTTCTTCTGCGCATGCGCAAAAGCCGAAGAGTCCCTGGCACTGCGCATGCGCTGCCATCTTGTTTTTGGCTTTTTAAAAATTTTTTTGCGAATTTTCGGCACTGCAATGTGCGCGCAGCCACGCGGCATGGGAGGAAGCAAACCGGCAGCAAGGTAAGTTAGAATCCACCCCTGTCACTGAGCATACATTTTCTATGGTAGAATAATATGGTCAATTGCATCAATGTTGCATCTAATTAGGCAGAATGAAATCTAACTAAATAATGTAACTGAATAGCCAATTAATGGTTATTATTATTATTGAGGACACAGGCAATAATTAGAGGGCATTACTTTCTTATTGTACTGAGGAACATGGCAGAAAAATATTGGAGGGCAGAAGTGGTGGAGGGCAGAATTCCACTGAAATCTCTAAGCTGACCTGATCTACTTCAAACTTATAGAGAATGAAATTTCATCAATGTAGAAATTGCATCCTTAACTCTGTTAGCTTCTGGGGGAGATTTTTTTCTTCTCTTCCAGAGGAAATACCTGATATGGATCCAAATAATCTAAGATTCAGGTCTAGGCATGGGAGAGAGACTACCTTTGTCATTCTTGTAGATGATCTTTATCGAAGATATGTGCCTGGTCTTGTTGGGCCTCTCAATGTTTTGTTTTGTTTTTACCATTGACCATGGTATTGTTAGGTATTGCATGGGTTAGGAGTTGGGAATTCTGTTTCACGTTGGTTCTGTTTTTTCCTCTGCTGGTGGCCTCTGTTAATGGTGGTAGAGGATAAAAATTAGCCTGGTGGTAGCTTTCATAGGAAGCATTTGGCAGTTTGGGGTTTGGTATTGTCAGTATGCTGATGACACTCAGCTTTACATTGTGAGATGCTCTCATAGTTTTGTTTCTATAACTGAAGACATAGATTGAATGGAGAATTGAACTCTCATAAGTTGGAGTTGCTGTTTGTATAACCAAGTTCTTGTTCAGTCCCAGTGAGGATTCTAGGTAGAGAAGCTCTATTTTTGAAAGAGAAGGCTTTTCTGGATTTGTAGCTCCTGCCCAAATGTAGCCTTATCAAGGACAGGAAGACCTTGCTTACAATCTCTTAACTCCTAATCTCATGCTGTACATTGGGTTGCCTTTAAAAAACTCAAAACGTCAGCTGATAAAGAACACAGACACTTGGATGTTTGCCAGCAATTGCAATTGGGAACACTGTGACACCTGTACTGCTTTTAAATATAAAGTGCTAGTCTTCACCTAATAAAGACCTTTATAGTTTTGCTCCAGGTTACCTACAAGACCACATTTCTCCACTGGAATCAGCCTGACAATTGGGAGTAGTATTTTTTATGCCTTTGAGTTATCGTTAGTTTGCTGTGTGTGTGTGTGTGAGAGAGAGAGAGAGTTTTCACTAGTCACTCCTGGTGACTGCCTGGATTTGTCCATGCAGTTTATTTGGTAAGATTTTGGAAATGGTTTGCCATTGCCTTCTCTTTCCTGGGGCTGAGGGAGAGTGACTGACTCAAAGTTACTCAGCTACCATTGTGCCTAAAACAGGGCTGGAACTCCTAGCCTTCTGGTTTCTAGCCTGATGACTTCAACATTACATCAAACTGAGTCTCCTGTTTGCTTTTTTCCCCATCAAACAAACAATAAAATAAATTGGACTGGCTGTGGTTACAAAAGGGGACAAAATGTGTCTGTCTGAATTTGCAAGTACATATTTCATAGTGCAATCTTCTTTTAAAAAATCTATATTCATTTAAACTTCTATTTGTATCAATATTATAGTTCTTTTTCTTGAAAATTATAAGAAAAATAGTAGAAGAAAGAGAAGCAGAAAGGGAAAACACATTTGATACAGATTTAGTATAATAGAAGGAACAAAAACCAACATTTCATTGGAGAAATTAGGAGAAACAAGATGGAAGATGAAGGAAATAGGGGATTTATGAACAAACAAGAAGTATGAAATTGTCTCCATCTGAATTTCTTGGTATCATCTTTGGAAAGAAGGGAAAGTTGAACCTAACAAGAATGCCACCTTTGATTCCCAACTAGGTCACCTTGGGTGATGTTCAGGGACAGTTATGTGCTGTTACAAGACCTATTCATCTGAACACAAAGGGCATTGTAAGAAAGCTCTGGCTCCAGAAGTAAGTAAAGGGAGTGAACTCTCTTATCTGAAAGCAAGAGACATAACAATTCTGTTAACGGAGGAAGTCATACAAATTCACTTATCATCTTAGGTTTTTCATGGTCTCACAAAATTTGAGGCCAGTTTGGCTTAGTCAAAAAGGAAAATGAAGATTCTAAAGGTTTCAAGTGAAGCTGATTAATATCAAATTGGGCCACTGATTCACCCAGCCCAGCATAATCTAATTTGATTGAAAGCAAGTTTTTAGAACTCTAGGAAAAATGGAGGCTATTCTCTTCTTCATCCCAGTTTATTTGGTAATGCCAAAGACAGAGTCTTAGTGAATGATACACAACTGAGAAACAGTTCATAGTTCCCCCAGCTTTCTCTTTATATACTTTTTTCAAATTGTTCAGGAGAAAACTACTAATGTGACAATATGGTTGTTACTCTAAATCTTTTCTAGGTTATTCCCCTATTTCAGGAAAGGATCATAATAACGTAGACATAGGAATTTTACGAGGAAGACTATAAATTATATCCATCAATCTCAGAAAATATTTGAGTGGTGCAGTGGCCTAGAGGTGGAGCTCTTGCCTCACAATCAGGAGGCTGTGAGTTCGATCCTAGGTAGTGGCAGGTATTTCTCTCTCTCTCTCTCTCTCTCTCTCTCGGCACAATGAGTAAATATCAGCAGTGAACTCTGCATTGGTGACAGGAAGGGCATCTGGCCAGCTGTAAAAACTCCATTCAGTTGCCCCAACTCCACCCCAATGCAAGGGATTATTGGGTCATTAAAAGACAAAAAAAAATCTCAGAAGATATTTGAACAGAACAGAATAGAAAGTTCCACCAGAAATTTGGTAGAAAAATATTTTAGTGTTTATGTGTAAACAGGTGAAATTTCAGCCCTTTTTTTTAAAAAAGTTTTTAATATTTAAAAAAAAAACGTTGATGAAATTGAAAAGCATCCAAGTGGCAATGAGCAAATGAAAACACCTGTTTTTCTCTGGTATGCACATCCTGCTGAAGATAAAAAAGAAGTCCCAGGAGAAAGATAGACAAACCTGTTACTTCTGCTGCTGAGAATTATGTGAGAAAAGAATAACTCTGATTTTTCTTTAAAAGATATAGAGATATTTAAAAGAGGGAGTATATTCAGAGAGAGAGAGAGAGAATTTCCCTCGCTATTTTGCTAATGTTAATAGCCCAAGATATTTATTGTTTAAACAAAGCTCCATTGTTTATCCCTTTCTATCCCTCTGACTTGGTTCTTCAAAGTAATTATTTTCCATCTCAGTGCAACTATAATATTCTAGCTAAGCACAAATTTAACAATAACAATTTATTACTGGGAATGAAGAGAATTTGCTGTTCTTAAGCAAAAGGCATCTATGTGGGTGGCAGAGCTCCAAGACTATGGATTAAAAGAAATATGACAATGGGTTCACTGCCAGGCCCAACCAGGAACAGTTGCAAGGCAAAGTTGTAATGGCCTGCTGAGTCGATAAGAGTGAATCTACTATTTCTAGTTTGCAAATTTCCAGATGACCACTGGACCATTTTATGACTCTCTTTGTTGTAAATACTACTGTCTGGAGTTTTGCTCCACAGATGGCAAACACTCTACACACACAAAATGAAAATAGGGGTCCTACTAGCTCTGACATCCTGACCCCTCCAAATTCTATAGAAGGAAATAATTGATTGGCCCTACTCTTGCTTCCTCTTTGTAAATAATCTGACTTCCTAATTCTGGGGGAAAAAACTTTTCAATGATTCCCCAAGGCCCAGAGTAGACCCAAAAGAAAGGTATTTAGGTCTATGTGTAGGGTAAGCCCACAAAGAACCTTAGCAAAGGATCTATCTCAGGGGTGTCAAACTCACGTCATCATGGTGTTGACACATGATGTATTGCGACTTGTTTCCCCTTTGCTAAACTGGGCGTGGGCATGGGCATGGCCAGTGCATGACACATTCGGGCCATGGGCCATGAGTTTGACACCCCTGATCCATCTCATATCCATCCGCCATTGTTTCTGAATATGAAACTAGCTTTAAGCACATAACAAAGTGGCCAAGCTAATAAGCAAAGTTTGCTTATTGCTGTAATCTCAGAAGTGTCTACTCCATTTCAAATGATTTTTCTGCCTCCATAATAACAAAAAATGATGCATGTAAAATAGTTATTTTAAACTGAAAATATGGTGCCCAAAGCTACACTGGTTAAAAAGTTTCTTATATGGTATTTTATCTCTCTCTTTTGCTACATCTACATCTACAATACATGCACATTTTTCAAGTCATTGAAAGGAACAACAGTTTAAAGAGCAATGCAATAAGAATTTTATAAAACAAATATTTTATATAGATATAAGTTTATCATTTTATAATAAAATAAGCATTTTAAAAATCCTGATATCCATCCAAGCCATTGATAAGATTGCTTCAAGATCGAGTTTGTGTGTGTGTGAGAGAGAATTATTGATAGAAATAGTCAAATATTAAGAAGGAAAGAGTGTAGTTAGGGAAGAGAAAATCCCTTCCAAGTAATAATCTTTTGGTTCAACATCAGGTTAGTGAGTAAATAAGAAGAAAGGGGATGTGAAAATGTTTTGAATTATCACCATGAACACCTAATTTGATTAGAGAGCATAAATAAAGATTCAGGAAAGGAAATCCATGCGTCAGCAAATTTAGAGGGCTTTAATGATATTATTGTCATGGGGTTCTTAATAGCTCAGGGCATTTGTAATGGGATATGAGTGCTCTGCAGCTCGAGGTCACCATGTCAGATTTGGCCAAGGTCAATTGTAACTCAAATGTTCAACTATTAGTAGTATAAACTAATTATTTCACTATTTTGTCTCAATAGAATGGCCCATGTGCAATGAATCAAGATCCCCAATTCCTTTATGCTGTGTTCAGTGTCTTAGCTACCAAATGTCTAGCTCAAGCAGCCAATATACATCGAGCAGAGAAAACCTTTTAATTTCTGAAATTGCATAGCACATATGCAGGTATATCTTTTTCAGCAGTTACAGTGAACCCTTCTAACATAATACTCTGGATGTTATTGCAAAAATTTAAAATCAGCAGTAACAAATCTATAAGTGTTCTCTATCAAACTCTTCCAAATGCTTTATCCAGCATTTGTTGGAAGAATGAGAAGACAAAATTTCCTGAAGTAAAAACAAGTTAGTTTTTCTATATCCAGGTTTATATGTACCATAAAAGATAAAGGTAAAGGTTTCCCTTGTCCAGTTGACTCCAACTCTAGGGTGCTCATCTCCATTTTCTTAGCCAAGGGAGCCAGCATCATCTAAAGACATTTCCATGGACATGTGGCCAGCATGACTATGCACCAAGGTGCATGGAACACTGCTACCTTCCCACTAAGTGGTACCTATTTATCTATTTGCATTTGCATGCTTTCAAATTGCTAGGTGGGTAGGAGCTGGGGTCAAGTAATGGGAGCTCACCCCATCGTGCAGCACTTGGGTCTCAAAATCAGGCTGTCAGCTTTCCAGCTGACAAGCTCAGTGTCTTTAACTACTGAGCCATCACACAACACCCCGTATGTACCATAAGTACCAGAATAACAGCAGAGAAATGCTAATTTATGATGATCAAGAATCAGTAGTAGTCTGAGAACATTTTTTTTTAAATCTAATAAATTTTATTTGAAAGCTGCAACTCACTTCAAATGAAGGAGGACTAATAAAAATACAATATTTCAGATATTGGTACCTTGGGCGATATAACTATTGAGCAACTCAGTAGGTAAAAGATTGGTAAACTTTACTGCCCACTTTAGAGGTCAAAACTATGCAATAAATCTTGTGATTCAGTTAATAAAGCCCCAAACCTAAAGTACATATACTTTCCCTGTATGTTCAGTGCTGCATATGTCACCTAAAGTTCTACTTTAGATTTATACAATAGCCAAAATGTTGGACATCCATCACACACACATACTTCTTGGTTGTTTCTAGCAATAGTCTTGTGAATGCTATTTTTAGAGCCCTTCCTAGCTCCAACATTAACTATTTGGGGATGTTAAATAAACACATTCTTCTTGGCTTCAGAGCTCTCAATTCTTTGCAATGTGGCCTTATTCTTCCTTGGATTGTCTTATGTTAAATTATGATGGCAGCAATAAGAATGCTAATGTTCTGACTTTTTTTTTTTTTTTTTTGCTATTGTTACAATTTTATTGTTGAGGTTTTTGGGATTATTTTGAAGAACCAGCAATGTATTAAAATAATACTTTTGTGTAAATAAGTTAAGCTGTAGACCTATTTCCAACTGATTATTTATCTCAGCTGTACTTTATAAAAACAGTAAACCAGTGTTCCCAAGTACATAAGAGCAGAATGTGTATATGTAAAATGACATATAATTGTATGTTTTAAACTGTTGTAACAACTATCAAGTTAAATAAAAACAAATGTTAGATAGCCTGGCTATTTAAATCATTTGCAATAGATAGATGCAAAAGGTATCCATTTGAAAGAGACCGTGTATTTAAAAGTTGTTTTATTTTTTAATTATTTGTAATTCTTATTTTTAATAATCTTGTTTTATCTCACTTTCAAGTTTCATCACACCTTAAATGTGAAGGCATCTCTAGGTGGCTTATACATTAAGATTAAAAACAACAACTGAGAAAAATAACAATTAGCGATCATATCCAGTGACACATTGAGAATAAAAACTCCTAAAAATATCCAGTATCAGCATATTTCTGTCAAATTCCTTGTTCTCAAGTCAAGGTCAGCAAATGAACATGAGTGATGATGTTACTAATGGGTAGCATGAAGCATAAGCATTATAAAGCTGGCTGAAGTCCAGCAGCCATGAAGTCAATTCCTAGATGTGCTTCTAATATCAGCCTAAGAAGGCATCTCAAAAGTCATCTTGGCATGTAAATTTGGAGAATTTCATTGTAGTTCAATTGATACAGCTTAAATTGACTGTGTCTTTGGCACAAAGAGAAAGAAGTTGAAAATAAAGAGCTTAATCCAAACGTTTCATAATTCCTGCTTCCTTTGATAGTTAAAATGTCAGGAACTAAATGTATTATAGAGATAGCTCTTCTCCCCTCCCTCCCACACACACTCTTTTTTTCCCAAAGAGATATTATTTTGGTGAGTACTGAGGGCCTCAGATTTGTTGAAGAACACTATAGAGTATAATGTGGTGTAAAGGTTTATTGTAAGTTTTTATGTTAGTAGTTCAGAAAAACTCATCAAGAGAGTAAGTGCAGAAAAAACATCAACATTTGAGAAATTGATTAGTGACCTCTATAGCAGGCACAATTTTAGCAAGGAATTGTAAGAAAATAGAATTGAGAAACAGCAAGAAGAAGAAAGAAATTTAAGTAGCCAGAGCGGTCAATTGCTTGGCATTACTTTATACAAACATTTGATTCTTTAAAAGAAAAGTATGTGAAGTTTTACAGTACATATATTGTAGGGGAGATGGATGGGGAAATCCAATGTCATATTCCAAAGATGTAGTGACCCCTATTTGGGTCCAGGAACAAAGCTTTCCCTGCCATTGCCCCACTATGTCTGACACTCCCCCCCCACCCCCGAGGTGAGGCAGGCTCCCACTCTCCTAGCTTTTCATAAAGTCATTAAAACATGGCTCTATGGCCTTGCTTGGGCCATCCAGATGAGCATACAGCCTTGGGACTGGTTAGCAGCCCGAAAATCCTCTCTCCTACTTTTTAAATAAATGTTTAACATTCCTTGTATCTTTTAAAATTTACATAATTCTTTTTATGCTTTAAATATTTTATTGTATACTGCCCAGACTGCCTCTGGGAGATAATGGGCAGTCCTTAACTATGATTGAGATAGATAGATAGATAGATAGATAGATAGATAGATAGATAGATAGATAGATAGATAGATAGATAGATAGACAGACAGACAGACAGACAGACAGACAGACAGACAGACAGACAGACAGACAGACAGACAGACAGATGATAGAGAAAGATGATAGATTAAAAAGAGCTAAAGAGAACGGGGACAAGAATAAAATGACAATGACTCAATAGAAAGAAGGATAAAAGGCATAATTGTGTGTTATTTTTCTTTTTATTTACTCTCTTTATCTACTTTTCAATCTTTGGGGTTTGTTTTGTATACTTTTACTGCACTGAAAAAAATGCTAATATTATATATA
This sequence comes from Thermophis baileyi, assembly GCA_003457575.1. Taxonomy (NCBI): domain Eukaryota; kingdom Metazoa; phylum Chordata; class Lepidosauria; order Squamata; family Dipsadidae; genus Thermophis; species Thermophis baileyi. Next base: position 3,434,577 of record QLTV01004233.1, on the reverse strand, counting down.
GAAAGAGAGAGTGAGGGGGGGGGAGGAGGCATACACACAAGCATCAAACACTTTATAAAATCCGACTCTTAAAATTAGTCTATTGACAGGTCACATTTTTAAGCCACCTAAAAGGAAATGCTTCATCCCACAGGTCTTATTATATCTTTTAAATTCTTCAGTAAACACAAAGGTGATCTGGATAGTGTGCAAATCAATATACTTTAAAGTAAAACTCCATTGAAAAATAATACAATAAAATAAAAATGTGAATCGGTGGCAAGAATAATAATAAAAATGCAACACTGTGGAATCACAGTGCAACCAGTTAAAGAGCAAACAGTGCAAAGCTATGAGAGCCATAAAAATGTGCTTTCAAATGCCTTGGGGAAATCAAGGGTCTTAACCTCTATGTCTCGGGGGAGACTGTTTTTCAGACTGGAGTCTAGAACTGAATCAGCTCTCTCTGTATCACTTCATGGGCACCAAGAGAAGTCCATTGATGATAACCTTAAGATTCATGCATACAAATAAGGCAAGAAATATTGTTTCAAATATCTTCTTCCGAAGACCAAAAACAGCATTTTAAATTAGGTTCAAATTATAGACAAGAAAACGGCAAAGAATTAGCATTCCATCAATCAGTCCTAGCTAAACTTCAAGAGTCAGACTCTTGGATTAATTGCAATCTCTGAACCATTTTCAAAGTTTATTGTGTTGTAATAAATCAAAAGCAGCTTACAAGGACCTTGATAACTGATATAGGGTTTTGATTTTATTTATTATTTTAAAAGATTTGTAAACCACCCATCTTTGAGAATAACTCTGGGTGGCTCAAAGTGACCATAAAACCACAGAAATCATAAACCACGTTAAGCATAAAGTTATAAAGATTATAAAAACAGAAACTAAAAAACTGGCACTTCAATCATCCTCCCAAGATATTTCACCAATCATTGTCAGGTTCGCCTCACTCTATTCTACCTGAATTGTTGCAGGATCTTCTTATGTCTGTCTAACAAAGAGAAGGACTAGGGTGATGATAGCATTCTTCCAATATTTGAGGGGATGGACAGAGAAGAGTGGATTGACCTATTATCCAAAGCACCTGAGGGCAGGATGAGAAGTAACAGATGGAAGATTATCAAACAGAGATCCAACATAGAATTAAGGAGAAATTTCTGACAGTGAGAACAATTAATCAGTGGAATGACTTGCCTCCAGAAGTTGTGAGTGCTCCATCACTGGAGATTTTTAAGAAGAGATTGGACAGCCATCAGTCTGAAATGGTATAGGGTCTCCTACTCAAGCTAGGGATTGGACTAGAAGACCACTCTGTCTATAAAAATGGGAATCAGTGGCAAGAATAATAATAAAAATTATTATAATGCAACATGTGGCATCACAGAGCAGCCAGCTAAAAAGCAAACAGTGCAAAGATATGAGAGCCATAAAAATCAGAGGTGGGTTCCTCCTGGTTCAGACCGGTTCGCCCGAACCGGTAGCGACCCACTGGTGACGTCACAGTGACATCACGGATCCGGTTCGGTCAGTGCTGGTCCGTGGGCACCGCCATCTTTTTTTTTTTGAATTTTTTTTAAATTTTCCCCCGGGTTTTTTTTTTCTTCTGCACATGCGCAGAAGCCGAGTTTACGGCACTGAGCATGCATTGCCATCTTGTTTTTGGCTTTTTTTTTTTGGAATTTTTTTGGGATTTTTCAGCACTGCGCATGCCATGCAGCCACGCGGGAGGAAGCGAACCGGCAGCGAGGTAAGTTAGAACCCACCCCTGATAAAAATGTGCTTCTTTCAAATGCCTTGGGGAATAACAATAACAATAACTCTGTTATTCTGTATAACCCAATGCCTGGATGAAGAGCCAAGTGCTTATGGCCTTCCTGAAGCTGTGGGCCTGCTGGATTGCTGGGCGGGGGAAGGTATTCTATAAGGTAGGGGAATCACCAAAAAGGCACACTTTCTAGATTCTAAAAGATGGCTACATTTCAGGGAAAGGACCTGGAGTGGCACATTCCAATGACACTCTGGATGATAGATTCATGAAAGTAGGTCACAGATGTGGGATTCATATAAATGCAATTCACTGGCCAATGAAATGGCAATCCATTCCAGTATTTGGCCAAGAAAAATGAATACCCATTCAAAACCAGTGAGTTCTGAACAAGATGCTGAAAGATGAGCCTACTGGGTGAGAAGTATCCTACAAGCTACTTGGAGAATCAGGACAAGTATGAGTAGTGCCAGTGCCTATCATGTAGCTGGAATAAAGCCAAAGGGATGTCCAGCTGTGTCAAGGTTAAAAAGAAAATTTAGATGTTGCAAAGATATGTGTATTATTTTTATGTATAATATCAGAACCATGAACCAAAGCAGACTTGATGTTGTCAGAGCAGAAATATAAAGCCAGCCAGCCAGCCAGCCAGCCAGCCAGCCAGCCAGCCAGCCAGCCAGCCAATCAATCAGTCAATCAGTCAATAATAGAAATCACACAGCTTCTACTGAGAATAAGAAAAATATATAGAAAAGTTGGAGAATTCATCTTTCCTAACAAAGGGATATCAAATCAACACTTGAATACAATCCACAAATGATAGAAGGGTAAGTTTAATCCAAAAGAAGCTACTAAATATTATAGTGATCCATATATATGTTCCCATAAAAATGCAGAAGAAGTTAAGGTTGAACAATTCATAATAACCTACAACATCTTGTTGGCACAACATCTCCCAAAAAGGTATTCTCATTATGGGAAATTCAAATGCTACAGATGGCAATTCCAATAACATGTGGAATAATGGGAAAAATCGACCCTGGTGTAGGAAGAAATAACAATGGGTAAATAGATATAGTTCTACCAAGAAAATAGCAATAACAGTACTCATGGCCATCACTGGATGGGCAATATGCATTATTTATTTATTTATTTGGTGCTTTGAGTAAGTCTCGACTCCTGCAGCTGCCTAGAATAATCTCTGCAGTTATCTTGGCAAGATTTCAGAATGGTTATCACTGCTTTTTTCTTCTTAACTCTGAGACCGAGTGAGTGGCTAATGTCGCACAGTTTGTAGCCTGAAGCCTTAGCCACTGCACCAAAGTGGGTTTACCATATCCTTATTTAATGTGTGGGAAATGCTAACTAGAAAAAAAAAGAAATTGCAATTAAAAAATTGGATGAAATATCAACAACTTTAAATATGCTGTTGATGCTACTCTGATAGCTGGAAGGATTTATGTCTGGCTTTTGGAAGAACAAAAATGTGAAATCTAGATTAAATAAAGTGCAGAGACACCACACTGACAACAGTTGAGCTTGTGGTTTTCCCAGTTGTACTATACAGCTGTGAGAAATGGATAATTAAAAAAGATAAATAAATTAAAATGATGCATTTACATTGCAGTGTTGGAGGAAAAATTGGGAATGTTCTTGACTGTTCTTCAATGATGAACAAAACATTCAGTATTAGATGAAATAAATCTAGACAATCACTGAAAGCACTAATAGTGAAGCTAGAACTGAAAATAATTTGGACACATACTGCAAACGCAAATGTCAGTGGAGAAAGTGGTGCTCAGGAAAATTAAAAAGCAATTAAAAAGAGTCCACTTTGTTTAGATAATTTCACTGACAATATAAGCATGAACTTGAAAGAACTCGAAGAGTAATTATTGAAAGACAATTCTGATTAAATTATATTGAGAGACTCAGATGTCATTGGACAAAAACTTATGACTTGAGAGGCTTTTGTGAAACAACAATGTTTTGTTTATTAATGGACTCTACATCTCCTCTTTATATACACACACGCATACAAATACTCATTCATATGCAACCTACTATGATACAGGCACCTGCTAAAAAGTTGCTAATTCACCTTGGCATCTGCGAACCAATGATGGCTTTGCTAAACTCAATAACTCTATTTAGTATTTTATTATTGTATATGTATATTATGATTTTCAAAGTATTTTATGTGTAATAAAATACATAGCATGACTAACATTTAAATATGGTAAATACAAATCACTCTTATACCCTACTGCTTACTTGATGTGCAAAAATGTCATATTGTGCAGAATTATTTGTTATAGGGTGCTGATGAGGTTCCCAACTCTGTATTTGCTTAATTTTGCTGTTGGTGTTTACCTGCCTAAGAAATCTCATCTATAGATGCATCCCTCAGGTACCATAAATCAGTTCCTTACATATTTAGGTTCTAAAAAGAAGAATAAATCCAGATGTTTATTTGTATGTATTGTTTACACAGGGAAATATTATTTAATAAATATCATCCATCCAGGCCAGATAGTGTAATCCTTCCAGGTTCCTCCCGGTTCGGACCGGTTCTCCCAAACCGTTAGCGGTCCGCTGCTGATGTCACGATGACGACACCAAACTGGATTGGTTGGTGCCGGTCCGTGGGGGCTGCCATCTTTTTTTAATTTTTTTTTCAATTTTTTTTCAATTTTTTTAAATTTATTTTTTTCCCTTCTGAGCATGTGCAGAAGCCGACTTCCGGCACTGTGCATGCAGTCGCCATCTTTTTTTGGCTTTTTTTATTTTGGGGGGATTTTTGGGGGATTTTTTCCTACTGCGCATGCGCATGCCCACGAGGTGCGCGCGTGCCCACAAGGGGAACGAGGCACAGGAGGGAGCAAACCGGCAGTGAGGTAAGTAGGAACCCACCCCTGAATCCTACATTTGTTAAGCAAAAGTTTGCCTGCAGGCCTGCCTGTTTGCCTGCCTGCCTGCCTACCCGCCCATCCATTCGTCCATCTGTCCATCCATCCATCCATCCGTCCATCATCATCATCATCATCATCATCATCATCATCATCATCATCATCATCATCATCATCCCTTTTTATAACCCTGTAATTCTTTAATTTGGGGAAGAGTTAGGTGACTGAATGGAGCTTAGTGTTTACTGGCCAGATGCCTTTTCTGATGCCATGCAGAGTTTGCAGCAGATTTTTTTTTCTTTGCACCCTAGGAGACAGAAACATCTGCTGCTATCTAGGATTGAACTTTCAACCTGAGTTGGAGGCAAGTGCCACTTATTTCTGTCCGTCTGTCCGTCTGTCTGTCTGTCATCTATCTATCTGGTACACATTTCAAATACATTAGAGCAGGCCTATCAAACTGGCGGCCCACGGGCCGGATGTGTCACACGCAGGCCACGCCCTCCCCAGATCCGCAAAGGCAAAACACGACGTGATCAAGTTTGAAACCCTTGCATTAGAGGATATAATTAAATGTTGCTAAAGCAATGGTAAAGAACAATGCCAACCCAGATTTCCATCCATCCCGCTATGATGCCTTTGAGAGCCATTCCAAGGTCCTTCTCTCAGAAGACTGAATTTCATCAAGGCTTTGCTGTTTGCACTGAAGTGATGCCACAGCTGGATTTTTCACACAAATAAAAGATAATCTCTCTTCCCCAGGTGCCATCTTCATGCAGCAGATGAAAGTCATTTGCTGAAGGAAAGAGCTTTATTATAATTTGGATGTGACATTTCAAATCTTTAAAAATTATAATGAAATAAGTAATAATACTAATGTTGGTATAAGCATATTTTTTGTAAACAAATTTAACACTGTAGGAAATAGTTAATCTTGGATTACTTTGTTCACAAGTGTCAGGCTACTGGTGGCTTAGCATATTTGTAAGGGAAAATATTTGATTTTTTTTTCTGATACATGTTAATTGTATATGAGTTTCTTGTACATATGAGTAATGAATGACAATGACATAACCATATGCTCCAGTTTAAGCATACAGTATTAGTTTTATGGAGAACTAAGTTTAACAGAAAGGAAACCAACAAACATTGGATAGATAAAAACATGGTGCCGAGTTGGGATGTTTGTATGAAACAAATGCTGCTGCTGCTGCTTGGAGGATTTTATTATGTTGTGGATGATTAGAGGTACTATCTTTTGGATTGGATGATGGAGGAGTCTACTGGGGGTCTTTCTCAGCCATGGTGGCACAGCGGTTAGATGCAGTATTGCAGGCTAATTCTGCCAATTGCCAGCAGTTCAAGTCTCATCGGCTCAACGTTGACTCAGCCTCCGATTCTTCTGAGGTTGGTAAAATGAGGACCCAGATTGTTGGGGGCAATATGCTGACTCTGCAAACCACTTAGAGAGGGCTGTAAAGTACTGTGAAGTGGTATATAAGTCTTAAGCTATTTCCTTAGCAAAATGGCCTTCTTTCTGACTCACACAGTTTGTATCCTTGCCAAGTTTTTAGAAAGTATGGGACAGAACTGTGTGTAGTTCCCAGTGCTTACTCCCTTGTCTGGATTGTGGTTTGGAGAACCAGTTTTTGGAATTGGAGTTGGCAATGGCAGCTAGATCGTTGGATCGCCAAGTGTTCAGATCAGCTTATCTGTGCTGGGTACCCTCTTTGTGTTTTGCAGTGTACAGTGACACAGCAGTAGGAAGGAGACAGACTGTGTGGCTGACCACAGAGGAAACCCTCTATTGACTTACAGACATGTGGTCTGAAGTAAGGATGAAGGCTCTGTAAAAGAGCAGATGGGAGCTGTCATTTTCTTTCACCATGGATGCCTGGAGGTAGGGGGGTTTGTTATGGCAGAACCAGAGCTTGGTCAGGGCAGTTGTGGCTACCTGGTCACTGTGCCTGCACTTCTTTGCCCCCATGCAATTGGGTAGCCATCATGCCTCCTTCCTGGATGGGAGCCGGAAGGGACCTTGTTACAGCCATTTTAATGTGGGCTGCTCTCAGGTGAAAGTCATTGTGACCTAAGAGAATTTTGTGAGAATTTGTATTGGTAATTGGACTGGTCATCAAGTAAGAAAAGACTGTGAATTGTGGATGATATTTCTGCTTACCTTTCTATGGGTGAGAGCTGAAGGGGGAATTTCACTAAGATTGTGAATATATGGGTGTTTAACCAGTCCGATAAGAAGGGACTGGCTGAAGAGATTGTGTGATCATATATGGAAGTCTATGTGTGTGGGGGGGTATCCTTGGTTAGCTGGAGCCACTGAGTGTTCTACAAAAGTGTGGGGGGAGCTCTTTTCTGAGAAGTTGGGTTTTGAGTGTATTATCAACCAAGATCTTAGAGTAGTAGTGCTCGGGAGGAGGGGATCATCTGAGATACCTGGGAGATTATTAATTAATTTGGGTTTTTGGGTTCTAGGGTTCATTTGGAATTATTGCTACTGTACCAGCCTTATGCTATACAGCAATTTCCCTGCCTGAGTTCCTTGATTTTAATTTTCCTGCCATTCCCTTGTGAGTTTTGTTGTTGTCTTTGTCATCTGTATTTGAGATACATTTGTTTCTTTGTTGCACAAATTCAATAAAATAGATTTTGTATATAGTAGTTAAATAAAAGCATGTGACGTGGGGCTGGTTCACTTAGGCATATTTATTTGAAGTCTCTAGTGGAAACCATTAATGTGATTCACAAGGCCTCTGCAGCTAACATCTTGCAAAGATAGAGTCAATAACTGGATAGTTGTACCTAGTATAGCCATGGGCTGTTGAGATAGGCATGGGAAATGCAATCAATAGTAATTCTGGTTGTATGATATAGCTTCAGCCTTCATTGCCATCTTCTGGATTGCAAAAGTATGAGCAGGAATCTCTGTTCCCTTTAGCTGCCACAAATTGGCATTTGATGGTTCTGCCAGGTTGAAGTTCTTCAATGATCAGCATTGGCAAGGTTTGACAGATTGCTTGTTCTGCCTGGGCATATTACCAATTGAGTGGGAGAAAAAAGAAATTCCTGAAGTTTTTGCTGGCCAGTATCCTATGATCTCCTTCTAGAAGTCTTTCCATCAATAACTAAATCAATTCACATGAACATTATTTGCCTTTGTCTATCAAGAGAGCAACAAGTAATAAATGCTGTCCACAATGAACCCATGAAGATACAGTATGTGATATTTACCTAAATAACTCAGGATATTTGTAGAAAGTCAGTCCTCCAATTTTTAATATCTCTAGAAATTTGAAAGTCTCTCTCTCCATCTCTCATTTTATGATAAGGCACGTGATCAGTATTTATGTATTTATAAGACTTTAATTTCGCCAAATGATTTGCCACATAGGTACATGCATGCCCATCATCAACTCTGTTGAGATAGTATTATGCAAAGTATAACGAGAGAAAGCAAAAAAAAAAATGTCAAGCAAGATGATTAGAGGAAAGAAGAGGAATTTAACTAAAACTACTTTACGGCAGCAGCATTCAGTATGCTTCTCTATTTTTTCCCCTCTTTGCAAACAATTTTCGCTTCTAAACACATCCACATGCAAATTCATGCATTGCATTCTCTTCATTAAACTTCTCACCTCTCTCTTTATGTGGACCTTATCAACTCCTTCCAACCACAACTTTCTTGGTCTTTCCTCTCAAACCATTCACTTTTTGAATGTTTATTCTGAAATGTGATCCTCATTCAGTCTTTCTTCATGACCAAGCCATCTCAACTTCTTCTTCCACACTGGCCATTCACTTTTCTATTACATCTACATTTCAGAATCCATTCATTCTTGACCTGAACGAATCTTAAGAACTCCCTTCACATTGCATTGAATTTGTCTGTTTCTCTGGAGATAGTTAGCTCTCACTTTCATCTGATGAAGTGGGTAGAAGCATGCTCTTATATACTGCTATTTCTGTTTCTTTGAGCACACATTAATCTTTTGCAACACAGCACATATTAACTCACCACCTTTTCTGCCAGCATCTGTACATCTTAAAATTCCCACATCTATTTTTCCAACTTTAACAAGCTTATTAGCTTACAACAGCAAATTGTTTTACACCAGGGGTGTCAAACTCCAGGCCCACGGACCGGATCTGGCCCGTGGGGTGCTTACATCTCGCCCACGGGGCCACCTTGGAAACAGTAAAGGACCAGCCCACAGAGCCTCTGCCAGTGAAAATGAAGCTTGCAAGGGCCACAGGCTCTGTTTTCAGCTGTGATGGCCTCCTGCAGCCCTCTGCCAGTGAAAATGGAGCCCTCCCGGGCTCCATTTTCACTGGCAGAGGGCTGCAGGATGTCGAGCTGGCCATGCCCACTCTGGCATGTCCACCCCAGTCACGCTCACTCAGCCCCCAAAGTCAAACACAACCCTGATGCGGGGCTCAATGAAATCGAGTTTGACACCCCTGTTTTACACCATAAATCAATGTAAAACTAATAAAAAAATATCAGTTGGAATAGAATTCTTTCTTAAAAAATTAAAAGTTACTTAAAATAATTTATAGAAAGATTTCTTTACCTGGAATCTAAGAAAATATAATGCAAGAAACCCTTTTTACAAATAGGGTGCTACTATGGAAAATACCTTCTTCTGATGCCCCAGGCCATGTGACTAACATGAAAGACACAGAGGTAAGTTCATAATGTCTATGCAGATTCTCAGTCATCCAGGTCATGTTGTCCCATGGTTGTTCCATTCCCCACCATCAGTCAGAGCTGAAGAAGCTTCTTGGATGAGAAGCGAAACATCTTCAGAAAAAAAAACCAGAAAGTCCAGTTGCCTCTTGAAAACAGCACCTTTAGGATAAGTTCATAATGGATTGCTGGGTGGTGGGTGACCTTAACAGCAAGGAGCATCTGAATATGTGTGTCAATGGGAGCAAATGCAAATGCAGAGAGAGACTATGCAAAGCTTCAATGAGGTACTTTGCGGAAAGTTTAGGTGAATCATCATTTTGAAAGTGCATTACTGAATGACATATTACATTGATTTTCTTGACACTCCAAGCCTCTTGTCTTCCATTTCCACTAGCCAGAAGAGACTTCTGCACATATGGAGAAGCCTCTTGTAGCCACTGGAACTGCCAAATGGGAACCTTAGGGCAACGGAAAGCATCTTGAAAAGGGAAATTGCATCATTGAAGAGAAATGTGTCATTTTCGCAGCACAAAGTGCCTTCTTAACACAAAGCTGAGCTTCCTCATACAGCCAAAATGAAGACACAATTGTGTGATCACACCACTTTTTCCTGCCCTCCAGTACATGTAGTGGCAATTTCCAGGCCACCTTTTTTCTCAATTTTTTTCCCCAGCTGAATTTAGATGAGAAAACCCTTTGCGAAGGACAATTGTGGGATAGGGGTAGAAGTCCACAATCCACAGAATTCATGTGGCTCCACTGTCCCATTTTATATGAGTCCTAAAAACTATCAGGATTGGACTGCTAAAACCCAGAAGCAAGCTTTTGCCCATGGACTCTGTGGGGGACAAAAACACTTGCACTTTACTGGAGATGGCCACCAAGGCAGAAAGATTAAAATTCCCCAGGACTAAAAAAATATCATGTTCTTTACCATTACCAGGAAGTAAAGTTCTAAGAGCCTAATGAAGGATCTTGCCAGGCAGCGTAATCGTTAAAACCCTTAGCATGTTTCTATCTACCAGTATAATATACAGGTAGTCCTCAAGTTACGATCACAATTGAGCCCAAAATTTATGTTGCTAAGTGAAAAACGTATTAAATGAGTTTTGCCCCATTTTACGACTTTCCTTGTCACAGTTGTTAAGTGAATCATTGCACTTATTAAATATGGATTCGCCATTGACTTTGCTTGTCAGAAGGTCGCAAAAGCTGATCACATGACCCCAGGACACTCTATAAATATGAACCAGTTGCCAACCCTCTGAACTTTGATCATGTGACCCTGGGGATGCTGCAACAGTTGTAAGTGTGAAAAATGTCACTTTTTGACATAAGTGACATAAGTCACTTTTTTCAGTGCCATTGTAACTTCAAAGAGTCACTAAATGAACTGTTGTAAGTCGAGGAGTACCTATATTGACATTCATGCTTTATTGTGTGTGTGTCCATTTTGCATCAGCAGCAGTTGTATATTAATTTTGTTTTCTTTAATATAATAGCACATTCATGCTGCTGAGACTTAAAGGCTAAATAGTCTGAGAATAGAAATATAGGAACTAAGCAACTGAAATATGTTAGGCAGAGGACAGAAGTAAAATATTTCCAATTAATTCTGACTGCTCAACAGGGCAAAAAAAATCATTTTAAATATTGTTGGAGATCAGGTGATGTCTGTGATACTGCCATTTTAAAATTAATTATAAATGGATAGTTATTTATTTATTTATTTATTTATTTATTTATTTATTTATTTATTTATTTATTTATTTATTTATTTATTTATTTATTTATTTATTTATTTATTTATTTATTTATTTGTTTGTTTGTTTGTTTGTTTGTTTGTTGCATTTTTATGCCGCCCAACTCCCAAGGGACTCTTGGGGTGGAGGCATAGGGAAGGATACGGTATTATCTAATCCTCCATTCCATTGTATGATACAGTAAAAAGGAATCCCCCTCAAAGCCTTGGGTATAATGTCTGAATACATGCATTTAAACCTGATTCCATAGATCGATTTTTATTTGACTCTATTTAACAGAATATTTTTATACTGCTCAGGATTAAAATGAAATCTGCCCCATGGCAAAAATAAGGATAGTTCTCTGAAGAATGTTTGTTCATGGTTCTGGCTTTGCATTTTTTTAGAGAGAAAAACAGAAATTTATCTGCTTCCCTGGATATGTCTTTGTAAAAGTCACCTCTTGCCCCATCCAGTCTGAATGGTTGCTTTGGCTGAGACAAAGAAGTCCATTTATCAAGGAACTATCATCCTGAAATTGTTGCTTGGGGATTTTAATATTTCTGATGTTAAATTTTTGTAAGGATGTTCACTCAGTGATAACTTTCTTTAATCTACAGTTGTTAGAGACACCGCTTTCCCACACACACTTCTGCACATCATAACATCTTTGATTTAATTTGAACTAAAAATATGCAGCTCACATTGTGTGATTTAATCAAAGAAACCTAACCTGGCCATTTTATTGTAATTTTTTCTCTCTGGGGTGCATCTTTCCACCACTAACTCATCAAAGACTTTTGATCAGGCCAATCTGTTTTACATCTATTAACTCATTTTCTGATTTAGTCCTGGGCCTTCCTTCCTCTCAGCTGATTTCATCTGAAGTTGAACCTCCGGAGGCATTGACAATGGCCCTTAATTTTGCCCTTTGATTAGACTGAAAAAAAGAATCCCCATCCGTGGCTGTCTCCATATTTAGGAACACTCTAGTTCATGTTCGTAAACTAGATCAGAAATGTAGAACGGTCCCCTCTGCTGTCAAAGGAGTTCTTTCATAAAGATGCTACTGATTTATCTGCAGTCATGGAACAAGGCAAACCAAATTATTTCTAAATTTTAATTTCTATTCAAGCCAAGTCCCCTAGACAGCTTTTTGCTACATATCAACCTCTTTTATTTTCATCTTTGCCATAGGCTGATATTGAAAGGTCCTCTTCACTTAGCTCTGATGATTCTGATAGATATTTTTGGCTAAAATTGAAACACTCCAGGCTTTTATCCCTGTTATTCCAAATTGTTTCTCATCTAGTGTTTTATTTTCTCTACTTTTTGAAAAAAAGGCTTACCAAAATAATTTCAGAAATTGACTATACCACTTTTTCTTTTCTTGATGCATTTCTTCTTTCTTTTTAAATATTATTTACTATGTTCTTTACTTTTTCTGTTATTGCAAGTGCTTTTTAGACTTTCTGAAATAGCTTCCTTTTTTGAAAAAAAATGTCATGGCTGCTTCAGTTTTTCTAGTTTTAATTCAATGTCTTCATTTTTGTTTAAATAATTTTAGCAAGTTCTTCCCTATTTTTTAACATTTTTCTATTTTAATCAGAATTTTATGCGGATCATTCCACTGAGCTGTCACTGGTTTGATGATGACTAAGGTAAACCATTATTTATCAGTACTGGTCCTGGCGGATTTGTCTGTAGGGTCTGACACCCTTGATCACCAGATTTTATTATCTTCTGCAAGGAAGGATGATATTAGGTTCTTCTTAGTTTCATCCTATATTACATTTCTTTCAGTACTATGAAAGAGTCTAGTTCAGTCCTAGAACTACAGGGTTATTCAAAAAGAATGAACTGATTTAATGACACAATATTTTATTAAGGAAAAGTAATACAAAACTCCAGCCAAGTCACAAGTATTCTACTCACAATCAACTTTTATTTCCTGTCGTACAAGTGTTCAATGTGGCCTTCACAACTTAGATAACTCCTTTTTCAAATGGTCACTGACTAATTAAATGACGATGCTTGAGAACTGAAGCAATGCGTCATGAAATCGGTTCATTCTTTTTGAATAACCCTGTATTTTGGTTCATCGTTATGCTTTGTTGTTGAGTTCTAGAAGTTCTTCTTTTTAGTTTAACTACTGTATCTATACTGATGACATTGTAGATCATGTTTTCCTGGGATTTTCAACTAAATGTATTTCCATCACTTTAAATTTATAGATGACCATCCTTATTGTGTTTCATCCTGATGCTTTCTTTCCTCTTCCTTTTTCTTCTATTTTTCAGGAATGATAATTGCAAGTGTCTCAAAAAGAGTAAGATTTGGGAATTCTTATCAATGAGAAATTTTAAATACTCCCCCCCCCCTGAAAAACATGCAGTGTTTACATAATGAATATCTGTAAAATTTGACCATTTTTTATTATTGAGAAGGTTAAGCAGTCACTTGGACTATTGCAATAGCTTGCTGGCAGGTCTTTCAGACTCTGTTCTCAGATCCAGAATAATATGATTCTTATGATCCAGACCTTTCTTGATTCATATCTTTCTTCTGCCTCTAGGTCCCATCTTGGCTGGATTATCAGGGTTGTTATCAATTCAGTTAGGTTGGTGCTGCTAACCTATCAGGACATCATCATCATCATAGTTGGAAGGGACCTTGGAGGTCTTCTAGTCCAACCCCTTGCTTAAGCAGGAGACCCTATACCATTTCAGACAAATGGATGTCCAACCTCTTCTTAAATGTCTCCAGTGATGGAGCACCCACAATCTCTGAGGCAAGGAATTCCACTGGTTGATTATTCTCACTGCCAGGAAATTCCTCCTTAGTTCTAGGTTGCTTCTCTTAGTTTCCATTCATTGTTTCTTGTCTTGCCTTCTGGTGCTTTGGAAAATAGGTTGACCCCCTCTTCTTTGTAGCGGCCCCTCAAATATTAGAACACTGCTGTCATGTCACCCCTAGTCCTCCTTTTCACTAGACTAGACAGACACAGTTTCTGCAACCATCTTCATATTTTAGCCTCAGCCCAGGGGTGAAATGCTCCCGGTTCACTCGTGCCTGTCGGTCGCCATAGAGCCGGTCACCAAGGTAGCGCGAGGCTCCGCCCACCTGCCCGGACACCGCCATTTGGGTTCTTTTATCCTCTGCACATGCACAAAGCATTCTGTGCATGCGCAGAGGGTAAAAGAATCCAAACGCTGGCGTCTGGGCGGGTGGGCGGAGCCTTGCACTACCTTGGCGACCGGCTCTACGGCGACCGACAGGCACAAGTGAACCGGGAGCATTTCACTCCTGCTCCAGCCCCCTAATCATCTTTGTTGTTCCTTTTTTGCACTCTTTCCAGAGTCTCAATATCTTTTTTTTTATATTGTTTTATATTGTAGCAGCCAAAATTGGATGCAGTATTCCAAGTGTGGGCTTATCAAGGCCTTATAAAATGGTACTAACACTTCACATGATCTTGATTCTATCCCTCTGTTGATGCAGCCTAGGATTGCATTGGCTTTTTTGATGGCTGCAGCACACTGCTGGCTCATATTTAAGTGATTGTCTACTAGAACTCCAAGATCCCTCTCGCAGTTACTGCTATTGAGACATGTTTCACCTAATCTGTACCTGTGGATGCAAGCAGAAACAGCCAGTTATTTAAATTACTTTCTGTAATTACAATTGATGTTCCCCTGGATCTGGGTTGCTTAGTTTTCCTTTGATTCAGAAAGGCTTATTTCATGTTTTTGAACTTTCTCCCATTTAATATCAACTCTTTGGAATTGACCACTACTTGAATTGAGTCCGATCTCCTGAATCTTGGAGATAAAGAGTTAAAATACTTATCGTTTTTTTCTGGTGCTTTCTGAAACTGGAAAAACTCTTTTCAGTGACAGTATTGAACACCAGTTTAAATTATGGCAACACTGAGATTAGATTATGCTTTTAAATTGAATATTATATTGTCAAACTTCTTATTGATGTAATTTTCACTTTGCTTATACTGTTCTTAGAGATAAGCAAATACAAAATGAAATAAAAATACTATTACCCAAAATGCACTGATCTGTTGAATTGGGAGTAGGGAGTGAATTATCTTAACCATTCAATCAATCTGCAGCTGAAAAACAATTGTAAAGAGAAATGAATGAAATTTAGAAAGGTTATTTGACATTATATAGATGAAAGTTATCTAAAATCCACTTCCTTGAGAATCTACAGTTCTTTAATACTGGCAAAGTAAATTATGCCTGCAGCGCATTTTGTCCTAGAAGACACTCATCGTATTTCTAAGTCACTGGAGCAGTTCCACTCCTAGTTCAGGCATTCACACAAAACAGCTTCGCAGCCAAGCAGAACATATTTTCTAGAGATTCCCAAACACAGATGGTCTGTGTTCTGCAAATAAACATCCCAATGGACACTTACTGAAAATGTCTGCATCACAGGGAAATAAATCTTAATTGTTCCCAATCTATTTGTTTGATGTGCAATGAATTCCAAGTGATAAGGGTTATAATCTATTGCAGCAATAAGATAGATTTTGAGTCAATGCATAATAAAAATATACTGTCCAGAAATTTTGCAGCTCACATCAATTCACACAAACATATACATAAAATATATCCCCATCATCACTTCATTTTGCCAAAGGTAGCTTCTCTGTGATTAGCCATCCAGTCCTAGTTTTAACAGCACCAACCAAACAGTTTCATGGCATAAACTACTGGAAAATCTTAGCCAATATAAAATGAAACAAGCCATAGAATGGATATTTTGCATGTTTATGGGTCTAAAAGCTAGAACAAGAACAACTGTATTTGAAACAATGCCACACTGGTGTAGTGGGAGATGGGTCAGATGATGGATGTAGATAAAAAAGTACAATTATCCACATGCATACATGAACATAGAGCTATGCACATGCATACACACTAGGAATATTAAAGTTCCTGATATGTGTCTTTCCCCTGTAGAATACCAGTGTTTTAGCCACTACTTCAGCCAGCTTTTGGATGTTCTATTTCTGCAACTTCTAATGACCACAGAGTCTTCTAATGACTGAAACCAGAACATCAAACATTCTTCCTTTGTACTGAGAGAGGATTCTATGGTCATTTAGCCTTATAGAAAGAAGCTGATTTCTGCAGACTTCCTAGTTTTACCAGCCTCCAGTGAAGATTTTATATTTATACCTTCAAGTTAGGCATCAATTCAAGTTTTGAGTCCTGGTGACTACCTATACAAGTCTCTGTAGTTTTCTTGGCAAGATTTCAGAAGTGGTTTGTCCTTACCTGTTTGTCCAACCCCCTGATCAGGCAGAAAGCCCTATACCATTTCAAACAAATAGTTGTCCAATCTCTTCTTAAAAACTTCCAGTGTTGGAGCATTCACAACTTCTGGAGGAAAATTGTTCCACTGATAGATTAATTGTTCTGTCAGGAAATTTCTCCCTATTTCTAAGTTGGTTCTCTCTTGATTAGTTTCCATCCATTGCTTTTTGTCCTGCCTTCAGGTGCTTTGGGGAATAGCTTGACTTCCTCTTCTTTGTGGCAACCCCTGAGATATTGGAACACTGTCATGTCACCCCTAGTCCTTCTTTTCATTAAACTAGACATATTCAATTCCAGCAACTGTTCTTTATATGTTTTAGTCTCCAATCCCTTAATCATCTTTGTTGCTCTTCTCTGCACTCTTTCTAGAGACTCAATGTCTTTTTTACATTGTGGTGATGGTAGATACAAAGATAACATGGAGATGGTTGAGATTAGGGGTGCTGAAGAAAGAAACTGGAGTCTTCATTTTGGCTGCCCAAGAACAAGCCCTGCAGACTAATTTCATGAAAGCAAAAATTCAGCATGTCAGTAACAACAGCAAATGTCATTTATGCAATGAGAAAGATGAAACAGTGGATTACCTTATTAGTGGCTGCAGCAAAATATAACAAACTGATTATCTACAACATTATGATCGAGTTGCCAAAATCATACACTGAAAGCTTTGCCAGAGGTTTGGCTTTGAATGCAGTAAAAATTGCTGGGAACACCAAATTGACAAGGTTCTTAAAAATGAAGAGGTCAAGATCTTGTGGGACTTTCGAATCCAAATAGACAGATATCTGGCCCACAACATGCCTGACATCACTATTGTGGAAAAGAAAAAAAAAGTCTGGTTCATTGATATTGCAATACCAGGTGATACACAAATTGAAGAGAAACAACTAAAAAAAATAATGAAATACCACGATCTGCAAATTAAAATTGAGCGATTGTGGAGGAAGAAATCAATGGTTGTACCAATAGTAATAGGAGCCCTTGGAGCAATACCCAAAGGGTTGCCTAGATACATGGAAATTTTGAACTTATCAGACCTGAATATTCTGACTTTGCAAAAAAACCTACATACTCAGATATTACTTTAACAGCTCTTAGGTTCTTGATTAGGACTTGAACTGTTAAGTTTTTACCAGTCTCAGACTGTGAATCAAATTGAAGATTTTATTATTGTTATTGTAATACCAATAGTATTAGTACGTGTGGTCCTATAATTGTTGAAAAACCAGGAACATCTTAAATCTATATATTTCTATGGAAATGCTACAATTTTTATGCTCATGAAAAATGTAGATTTTAAAAAAAAACAATGACATTTCGGTATGATGGCACCCATCTTTTGTTGAAATCTTTTGTTATTTTTTGTTTGGAACAAATTACTTCCACATGACAGACTGAATAAAAGTAAAAGTTAATACTCAATCAGAGTACCAGCTTAGGATTGTTGTTGTTTTTAACAAATGATGAAGTTAACAAATATTTAAAAAGATAACTCCCTGCAGCCTATCTGTCCATCCATCTGTCCATCCATCTGTCCATCCATCTGTCCATCCATCTGTCCATCCATCTGTCCATCCAGCTCTATTCTCCAGTCACTCTCAATTCATCCATCCAACATTGTATTTGATTTTAAATGCGGTATAATAATCTGTATAGACCTTAGTCCTTAAATTTTCTCAAATTGCTTATTCATGCTTTCAATAGTAATTCTTACTACTTTATTAGCAACCAATATTTTACAGAAGAGGGTAATATCTTTGTGGTCATGCACATTGTATTTTAAAGAGTTGATGGCCATGGAATGTGAAATGATTATGAAGGCTGTATCATACCAAACATACCAGCTAGGCACATCCTGCATTTTCTGACATATGTGGAAATGGATAGTTAGTTGGGTGGCATATCAATTTAAATGAAATAAATACAAATGTCTGGAATTTTTATTTTAGAAAAGTTAAAGGAGGTTTTTAAGAAGAGATTGGACAACCATTGTCTGAAATGGTACAGGATTTCTTGCTTGAGCAGAGGGTTGGACTAGAAGACCCTCAAGGTCTGTTCCAACTCTGTTATTCTGTTATTCTGCAATTAAAAAAAGTTCTTCATGCTATCTGAGATTGGTAAAGTTTTGTTCTATTTCAGGTTAGCAGTGTATGTTGACTGGGGAATTCTAGGAGTTGAAATACATCTTAAAGTTGCCAAGTTTGAAAAACATTGTTCTATCTCCTGTCATGTTCCAAGAACAAACTATAAGCAGAAAAAGTCCAGTACTACTTCCAAATTGGTAGAGTTCATCCTATAAGGGAATGATAATAATCAGGGAAGCTCAATGCGTATCACCCATATAAATGAGTAAAGTTTAGATGAGTGATACACATTGAGTTTCCCTGATCCAACCATTATTCAGCAGCCAGGAATATATTAAACAAGTTGCAATTAAACTAATCAGTTATTGCCAACACTTGCAAATGAATGTATCGCTTTGAATCTGAAAAACCTGATTGGTATTTGCATCAGTTTCCAAAAAGCTATAAACTGGCAATTGGACAAGGAAAGAAATAGATTCCCATTAGATTTGCATGAAGGACATTTAATATTTGAAAGTAGCAATTAAAAGAACCAATTAACCCCAACAGCTTTGATGCTCAACCACTCAAAAACAATTTGGTTGGGAAGCTTCATTATGTAGTTTATAGAGATCAATGAGAGTTGCACCAAGACAAAGCTGTTAAGAGTATAATGTTCTAGTAGGAACCCATAAGATAGTTGACTTTGTATCCCTCAGCTATATAGCAGTCATCAAAATTGCCATCAGTAGACATTAAATAAGTTTTGAGTGTCTGCCTACAATAGAGCAGAAATATATTTTGGTAGTTCAGAGAATGGAATAGCAATAACAATAGCACTTAGACTTATATACTGCTTCACAGTGCTTTACAGCCTCTCTAAGTAGTTTACAGAATCAGCATATTGCCCCCAACAATCTGGGTCCTCATTTTACTGACCTTGGAAGGATGGAAGGCTGAGTCAACCTTGAGATGATGAGACTTGAACTGCCGAACTGATGGCAGTTGTCAATCAGCAGAATTACTGTATCTTGCAATACTGTATTCTAACTACTGTGCCACCACAGCTCATGAATACATATCCATTCACTGTTAAAACTATTGTATCTCTTTGTAACTTTCAGCTAGGTGAAATTGGAAGGTATAGGACAACAGTTATTGAACCAAAAAGTGGGAAAACTTATAGAAAATTTAATGGGAATTAAATTTGAGGAAGTTATTATCACTTCAGCACCACTGCACTGCTGTTGCTTCAACACCACCGCCATGTTGCTACAGTCAGTTCCGATCATGTGGTCCTCATTTCCAATGTTCCCTCACAACTTGCGAGAAATCATTGGGGAAGCTGGCAGGAAAAGAAGCAAGAAGGGAGGAAGGGAAAGAAGGAAGCTTTCCAGTTCTTCCTGCTAGCTTTCCATAAGGAAACTTGATGGGGAAGCTAACAAAAAGTTGCTCCCACTCTCACTGATCTTTTGCCTGCCCATGGTCAGTGGTGGGTTGCTGCCGGTTGAGACCGGTTCTTTAGAACCAGTAGCTCTGACTCCAAGCCTAGAGAGAACCGGTTCTCTGTATCTGTGAAAGTGGGCCCGCCCGCCCGCCCCTGGGTTATACTGACCTTTATCTCTGCTTCCGAAGCCCAGCTGATCAGGGGCGGCAGATTGAATTGCCGCTCCACAGCTGTTTTCCATGCTCCTTGCCTACTTTGCAACGCGGAAGTTCTATTTCCTCTGAACTGCGCACGCACGCGCAGCGAAGCGTGCAACGAAGCACGCACTCAGAGAACCGGTTGTAAAGCCGGTAGCAACCCACCACCGCCCATGATCATTCTGTTTCACTGAATAGGTAAGGAAATATATTTGAAACAATGATCCATCAGGTCACAGGTTGTCTTGTGTGTGTAGTTGTATGTGTGTAAACATACATAGACACAGATTTTCAGTGACTTATACTGGTCTGTGACTTAATAATTGAATATGAAGGGGTTGGGGTGAGGAAGAAATAAAAGAGATGAACTCAATTTTATCAAAAAAGCAAAGCTTTTAAGCCAGCAGCATGCACAAAAAGGAAGGAAATACTTTTTTCATTTGAGCTATAACGTTATGGCAAGAACAACCAGCCTTAGAATTGAAAATAAAGCTATTGGAGCAGTGAATAGCTTCTGCCTTTTAGCTATTCAACAGTAAAGGAACAAGCAGTCAAGAAATACACCACAGACTAGAACTTGATAGAGCAGCCATGAAAACCTTGGAAAATATATTCAAATGCCATGACATGTCTATACCTACAAAGATCAGAAATGTGCAAGCCACAGTAGGTCCGTGACATTCTATGGAAGCAAAAGTTTATTTTATTTAAAACATTTATATAGTTGCCCATTTTATACCAAACTCTGTGCAATTTCCAATTAAGAATGAAAACAACATAAAATCCATATTAAAATGATTAAAACTTCTGACATGTAGTCAACTCATCTTATCCTAGCACTTGGGAGAAAAACCAGGTCTTCAATGATTTTTGGAAGATTAGAAGGGTAGAGGCCTCCTGAACTTCAGGAGGAAGAATATTCCATAAAATAGAAAAGTTAAAGCTTCCTAGTTCCCGTGTGATGACAATGTTTAAGGAAAGAGATAAGGAGCCTAGCCATGCTATGTAACCTGGTAAAATAGGAAGAAGTCCTTAGGGACAGATAACCTTGCCCTGGGTCATATTTGGTCTTTAAAGGTGATCAAATCAAATCAAATCAAATCAAATCAAATCAAACCTTTATTGTCAATGCACAACATGTGTACAATGAAATTGAATGAGCCTCCCTTGATGCAGCCCCCCCCCAAAACACAGAATACATCTCAGTAACTCAATAAATAAAAGAAAAAGAAATCCCTAAACCCAAATAAGTAATAACTAGCACACATTCACACACACATATATGCATACAACATTATATTACAACGGTATAAACATGTTGCATGTTGCACTGGCCCTGCATTCATTGCAACGTTTCGACGAAGTCTCATTCGTCATCTTCAGGCTGATTATCAGGCTTGTGTCTTCAGCCTCGTGCTTCTAGGAGCAATGACATCTCCAACTTCACATGGGAGAAAACCCGAATAACCACAGGCCTACATACAAATACCCGCGAAAACCTCAAAAAACATATATATATATATATATATATATACACACACACACTGTATATAAAACATTATATTACACTGGTATAAACATGTTGCACGTTACGCTGGCCCTGCAAGTCTATCATATTAAACCTGATTGTGGTGTTATGTTGCGTTTAGAAGTCTGACAGCCCATGGATAAAAGCTATTCATTTGGCTGGCTATGCTTCTATATCTCCTGCCTGATGGTAGGAGAGTAAAGAAGTGCTGACCAGGGTGTGAATCATCCCTGAGGATTTTCCTCACTCTGCTGAGGCAGCGGATCCTGGCGATTTCATCCAGTGGGGTCAGGGAGCAGCCCATGATTTTTTGTGCTGTGCTCATCACCCTCTGTAATGCCTTTCTGTCCATTGCTGTCAAGCCAGCATACCATACGGTAACACAATATGTGAGGACGCTTTCTATCGTAGACCGGTAAAAGGAAGTTGTTCCACCTGATTTTTCCGCAAGACCTTAAGGAAATGGAGTCTCTGTTGAGCCTTCCTGACCACCTGGGATATGTTATTTTTCTAGGTGAGATCTTGGCTAAGGTGCACTTCCAGGAATTTGAAAGAGGAGACCCTCTTCACACAGCCCCCCTTGATAACCAGTACCTTGAATTGCACCTGGAAGGAAACTGGAAACCACTGAAACTCTTGCAAGAGACATGTTACATAGGTGAGGGGCACCCATTATTGCACACACTGCTGCATTCGGAATAGTGGAAGCTTCTGGGTGATCTTCAGGGTAGCCTCATGTAGAGCTCATTGCAGTAATCCAAATGGCAGATGACCAAGGCATGAGTGACAGTAATTTCTCCAGGAAAGGAGCAATTGGCACATCAGACAAATCTGTGCAAAGCCCCTCCTCCCCAACTGACAATTCCATTTTCTTTTCTATCCAACTAGTATTTCATGCAAGCAAGTGCTAAACATTTTAAAAACCATTTTTGGTAAATGATACCCTACCATGAAATGTAGCAGAGTTGCCACATAATATATAATATTTTAAACTCAGAGAAGGACATATTAGATCACAGGTGTCAAACTTGCGGCGTCACATTGCCGTCACATGACGTATCATGATATTTTTCCCCTTCGTGGATCTGGGGTGGGTGTGGCCTGCGCATGACGCATCCAGCCTGTGGGCTGCCAGTTTGACACCCCTGTATTAGATTGATCCATCTCATATGAGTGAATAAACAATGTCTTAGTCCATACCATGTCTGGGCTTCTCCCCAAGTCTAAGAAGAGCCACAATAGATACTGTTTGCTGTGGAACTTAATTCCAAACAAATAAGCAAAGGGTTGCAACATAAATGGAGCAAGCTGTAGACTGCATCACATTTTCCCACCAATCTGACCTCACCAATAAAGTGTTTGAGATAGCAGAGTCCTGCATCTGTATCTGTTTAAAAACCTGTTGGCTTCAGCAGTCGCACATTAATGCAAATCTAATGTACCTGATGGTATGATTAGCTGAATCAAATGATGGCATTTAACTAACACCTAAATAATCTTAATTAGGATCCTCAGCTCATCTTAGCACTTGGAACTCTACAGATGGATAGTCTTAATTATCAGCCTTTTGATTAGAATAACTGCTCTAATCAAGATGATGTATGCCTGATAGACAGCGTATCAGTAAATTAATGGCAGTTGTTAAGGGGAAACATAAGCAGAGAGAGAGGGGGGGAGAGAGAGGGAGAGAGAGGGAGAGAGAGGGGGAGAGGGGGAGAGGGAGAGAGAGAGAGAGAGAGAGAGAGAGAGAGAGAGAGAGAGAGAGAGAGAGAGAGAGAGAGAGAGAGGACTGTCTTCTGTCTGAATCGTGAGAGATAACCAAGTTAATGATATGGGAACATAAACTGTGTTCTGAGGGTAGTATTAAGCTTTCATATTCTTACTGTTTCTGTGCTATTATGAAAGCTATATCGTGCTTTATACACACACTGTCTCCAAATGCAGGTCCTATGCATAGCTTTGATGGCTTAATAAAGTGGCATTTGTTGACAGAGCTGCAGGATAACATCCTGTTCAAAGCTAGTCACTGTGTTCATTAGATGTAACTGTCTCTCTGTTTCACAGTGCCATTAGGACACCAAAGTATTCTATTGCACTAGTTCAGCACACTATTCAAAAGCCTGTCAACAAAGTAAGGGAACTCCCAATATGTGTTGAACTGTACAGATACTTTTTGTGGAAACCTTTCTACTCAAATAAAGGAGAAAGGGACAAAACAAATGTACATAACCTTTGGAAGAGTTCTCATGGTGGACAATTCCAAGAAGATTCCAAGAAGAAGATATTCAAATCATAATTGCCCTAATAAATACATTTATGTGTAGTTTTATTTTTTTATTGATTTGGTGCTTTTGAATTTTGGTTGGACAGCATAGGTCTCTAGATTAGGACCAGTTTGGGTTATAACTATCAGATTTGGAATGCAAATATTCAGAGGTTCACTACATGGCAATAAAAAGAAGTTTCTGTTCTTTCTCAACCATTTTTAACACCTTTCTTTAAATTGATTGCTGTCATATAAAAAAAAAATAAGGGAAAATTCAAAGCAAGATGATATAAAAATCAAATGCTCCATTACTAGAGGCTTTTAATAAAAGACAAGTGGACAGTCACTTGTCTGGAATGGTATAGGGCCTCCTGCTTGTGCAGGGGGTTGGACTAGAAGACCTCCAAGGTCCCTTCCAACTCTGTTATTCTGTTAAAACTATTGCATCATGGGGCAGCCTTGGGAGATAATTTGTAAGCTTCCATTGTTCCACAATACCAAGGCCAGACTGATAAAAGAACAATCCCACCACTGTGACACAAATTACTGTGGTGCTCTCTGAGTTTGAGCATCTGCTTGCAGAAGTTTCACTACCCAACTAGATAACATCATCAGTGATGTGGGGTTTTCTCTCTGTTAGGATCAGAGGTGGGTTCCTCCCAGTTTGGACCAGTTTGCCTGAACCAGTAGTGACCCGCTGGTGATGTCACAATGATGTCATGGATCCGGTTCGGTTGGTGACGGTCCGTGTGCGCCACCATCTTTTTTTTGAATTTTTTTTTTAAAAAATTGTAATTTTTTTTTCTTCTACGCATGCGCAGAAGCCGAGTTTTCGGCACTGCGCATGCCTTGCCATCTTGTTTTTGGCTTTGTTTTTTTTTAAAAATATTTTTTGCAAATTTTTGTCACTGCCCCACGTGGCGCGGGAGGAAGCGAACCGGCAGCGAGGTAAATTAGAACCCACCCCTGGTTAGGATCAGTAACTTCCCCTGCCAGTATAAATGGGGGTGTGGTTTTCTCCTTGGTAGTTTTGGATGGTATATATACTGTGTGTGTTTTATCTTTATGTATCTACTGTTGGCTGATTTCTCTGAATTCTAAGCTTCCAGGAATTAGTTTAGCATCCTAGTCTAGGATGCTCAAAGTTCCACTGCTGAAATTATGAATGAGTCTGTCCATGAGTTATGTGATTAAGGAATTTTCATAGTATCTTCTAATCTAACTACTAGTGGGTACTCATGGATGTGCTCTTCTATCTTCTGCCTGAACACAGTGGCTGTTATAGCCATTATACTTTATGTTGTAGATGACTCCTGCTTTCTCTTCTTAGGCTACTGAGTCTTTTAAGTAAGACTGGGTCTTAAGATATTGTGGAGAGCTGGGGTTTTTTTAGGTGTTTTGAGATCACTGAAATGGCTTTCCATTACCTTCTGCCCCACATCAATGGACTAGTTATTGCTTATAAATCTCTCTACACTGCACTTTTAGGTTGTTAAAATCTTTCTGTTTAATCAGGTTTTCTCTCTATTTGATTGATTGGGGACATCCATTCATGTGTGTTGCTGTATATAGTTATGTTGTACTGATTTTCTGTGGGATGATTTTTTTTCTTATCTTTGTCATACATCAACCAGACTTAAATTATTGAGGCAGCAAAAAGTATGATAAACAAATGAATAAATGCTCTGAAGGGTATTAATAATTAAATGGGCACTTATTCAAGAATTCATTCTTCCAATAGATATTCTGTCCATCAGTGACTTGATCATATCCATCACATAAAGATGTGGCTTGACTTTGGGAAACTTTTGCTGTCTTTTGTTTTACATCAGCATGTGAACATTACAAACTAATTACATTATACCTGGCAGATACATTTTTTAAGAAAGCTGTGCCAGACTCACATAGATTACATATGCAATCCGTAATTAAGAATATTTAAATTGCTAAATCATATGTAGCTCTTCATTTGACAAACGAAAGAATCTCCGTATTTTAAATGAATTAATATTTAATAAACACTTTCATATGGCTTGATTAAGTGCCCATTTAATGCCTATTTGAAGTAATTAACCATTTCCAATTTACATCTACCAAATGAGAATATGACACAACCTTAAAAAGCTGTATGCAGGTGGGAAAAGGTGGCATAGAAATAATAGGTCTGTATAAAACA
The DNA here is from genome assembly GCA_003457575.1 of Thermophis baileyi. Lineage (NCBI taxonomy): Eukaryota > Metazoa > Chordata > Lepidosauria > Squamata > Dipsadidae > Thermophis > Thermophis baileyi. Next base: position 3,408,440 of record QLTV01004233.1, on the reverse strand, counting down.
TGCATTTTTAGAGTAATTTCCTTTTTCTTAACAAAGCTAAAAGGTGGGGAAAAAGCTTTGATTTATGTACTGTATCTTTGCAGTACTAATCTAAGCCACTTTTTGCTTATCAAAATTCAATGATTAAAAAAAATTCAGATTCTGGCTGTTTTTTTTTTCTTTTTAAAATATATTTTATTAGATTTTTACAAAACAATACAATTTTGACTTCCATCCTTCTTTCTATAAGGTAATTGCCATCTTATTCTTCCCCCTCCCTTTTAATCTTCCCTAATCTACTAGTTTTATCTTTTCTTCTTTCAGCCAAAAGTCCATATAAGGCTTCTTTTTTAAAAAAAAATCTTAATCACTTTTTTCCTGACAGAAAATGCAATTTGGGCTACACAAACTGAGAATGATCTTTGGCTTATGTTTGATTTACTTTAGCTAATTTATGCAACCTGACTTCAAGCAGACACAAATTTCAGAAGTCACAAAAGTAATATCAGCTCTTTGCAAATCAGTGGTCTATTATTTTTCGTAGAAATGGCCAGGAGCTTTTATATCATTTATGTAGTCCTGCTTCAAAAGTATTCTGCTTTTCTAAATTTGCTGTCCACATAAATGACCTTCCTTATCTTAAAAACAGGAGGAAAGACCTTTCATACACTACAGAAAGGGCTTCTCGCTTAACATAAATGACTTGGCAGGGATTTTCAGTCCATCACAGTTTTCTCATTGTATTTTTTTTTCATTAGAGGCATGCAAATCACTCCTTATCCAAAGAAGATATTAAAGCACCATTTCTATTTAAAACATCAACATATTGATTCAGTTTAGGAAAAGGTGTTTTTGCACGTCAAACTAAGCCAATGAGTAGATTCAAGTCATAGATTTGATCAAATTGCTTCTGAAGTGGATCTTCACACAGTCATCTTGTTCATAACTCTGGCACAGTTACAACTAACCTTTGATGTATACACATAAAGCGATTTATATGTGAAGTGCCCCTTATAGATCTAAAGTGATATTTCAAAGAACTACTGATCCAACTCTGTACTTAATTGTAACCCTGTTCCTTTTTGTCCGATTTCGGGTACCATCATTACTAAACATTCAAAAAGGAAAGTCAAAATATTTTTATTAGCTTAGTTAACATTACTCTACCCATGTCTGTCCTAAACCCATGATGTAGTAAAACATTCATTGGTAAAGGCAGATTTTTGCTCTTTAGAGGTTTCCTTTTTTCATGTGCATAACTAAAATTCTTTTCACTGAAATCATGAAGATCATTTTTCCTTGTTCAGCATACAAAAAAAAAAAAGCAGTTTTCACCTACAGACATTTTATTGGCTGCCATTCACAGGTACCCATTTCTGGATTCTCTACATTACTTTTGCATTGATACACATATATTTTTTGTACACAGAGATTAAATCACATAGGAAAGATTTCATCTCATATAGCAGGGGTGTCAAACTCAAGGCTGGATCCGGCCAGCATGGTGCTTAAATATGGCCTGCGGGGTCGGCCTGGAAATGGCAAAGGACTGGCCGGCAGTGCCTCTGGCAGCCAAAATGGGGTGGGGGGGCGTGCAAGCCCCTGTGCCCCATTTTCAACCTGGACGGCCTCCTGCAGCACTCTGCCGCCCAAAACGGTACTGCAGGAGGCCGTCCAGGCCAAAAATGGGGCATGCGGGGGCCTCACGCAGCCCCTCCATGCCCCATTTTGGCTGGCAGGGTGCTGCAGGAGGCCATCCAGGCTGAAAATGGGGCACACAGGGGTCTCTGGCACTCCCCATGCCCCGTTTTGGCCAGCAGGGTGCTGCAGGAGGCATCCATTCTCTCTCCCCCCCCCCACCAGCCCGCAGAGGAGAACTACAATGCTGATCCGGCTCTTGAAGAAATCCAGTTTGACACCCCTGTCCTATAGTGTTCATGCAATATTTTGAGCATCACTCAAATAAATCATTATTCTAATGATGACAATACCAAACCCTAGTGAAGGATTTGTCAGTAATGCAGAATTAGAGTGTGGCACCTGGGAAATTACACAAGTTTCAAAAAGTATAAATGTACAACTTACTTCTCAAGTAAAAGCTTACATTTGCAGGCATCCTAATTACATTTTGCCTTTTAATTAGGCAAGTATATTGGTTTCAAGTATATTTAACATCAAAAGGCAATTGCAAAGAAAATGTGTGCATCTATGTATGCATCATGAGTAATACACTTCACACTGAGTCAACAACAATAAGATTAAATACTAAGGATCATCAAAGTAATTTAGTTAACTGAACAGATTATTTTTCATAAAAATAGAACAAAAGGTTTATCCATGGGTATAATTGTTAGTAAGATGTTTTAAAAAAGAAGTATATTAAGCAAACATTGTAGAGTGATGTTTCTCAAAATAATAAGAATTTTGATGTTTCTCAAAATAATATTTCTTGGAACAGTAAGAAATTAATTTTCTGATGCCTCTCTGCATACAACAGGTTAAAGAGACAAGTACCGTAGTTAATCCTAGTCTTTTTGCTCAAAAGACGTTCTGGAGATTGATTAGTATTTCCTTTAGGAAGGGAATGCAGTTGTAGTAGAGATGAAATATCATCATGATAAATCCCAGAAATTTAGATAAATTTGAGTAATTTGAACAAATTACCATGTTCTTGAGATGGAACAAATGATTCTAAATCTGCATTACCATGATTGAAAAGTATATGCAATTATATGCAAAGTTTTGGTTCCAATATTTTCCTCTGTAGCTCTGGTACACTATCTCCCCAGGGCTAGATAAAAAAATGCCAGAACTGGATTTAATGATCAATTCAAAATTACCCGGCCTTGATTTTTTTTTTTTAAATACAAGAGAGCAGAGGAAAATTCTATCAAGCTTGCAAGATTCTGCTATTACACCCTACACCAAAAGAGTAACAGTAAATCAAGAGATTCAAAGTTAAAGCAATACAGCTTGTGAATACTTATTGGATTTTCAATTCTATGGGTTCCTCAGATATTAGTGCTTAAGAACCCAAATAAATAAGAGTCATAAAAGGTTCCCTGTAGTCAAACAGAGAGGAGAAACCTTGGTTATGTTTCTATTGTGGAGCTCCTGGACGTCTGGTCCAAACTTTTACCACTAAAGTATAGAAGTGCCACACCTGTGTAACTGCAGGACATGTAACAATTAAGTCTCTGAATCACTCCAAAGCCCTATATTCAGGAAACTTTGAAGTCCCCCCACCCAATCAAGAGCTCAACAGGGAAGCTTCAGACAATTAAGAGTTCAGACAACTGACAGCAGGCAAGCACATGTTATTCTCCTTCTTACTCTCATTCAACCTCATGTTTAGAATATTACTGTCAGCCCTTATAGATGCAGATGCCTCAGCACATTTCAGCGGTGAGTCTACAGTGCAGCTGTTAAGATTGTCCACGGTTATTAGATACTTGTGGAAATGATTGACAAGTTGGCATTCCAAGCTGGTCCTGTTTTGCAACATGTAACAACTGTCCAACTGACAATAAATTATAACATAGAATTTTTGCTACTCTGTGTTACTGGTCCCTTACATGTTCCCATTGCGCCGGGTATTGATCGACTGCAAACTCATAATCCAAAGCAAGGAACAATTTCTTTTCCATCTCAGTTATATCAACATCACCAGCCTTCTTTCTTTCTCTTCAGTTCAGGCCTCTGTATTTCCTCTCTTGCCTGAAAAGTGTACAGTTTGGTGATATTCGTGAGGAGGTGTAAGCAATGGCAGTGCTTCTTCATTGAATGTGTGACTGTACAATCCAAATTGGAGCCCAAATTTCAGCTAAAAGATAATATTTTTCTGGTAACTAAGGGCAAGTTAAACTGTTGAAAATAATCTGGGCAATTGACTCTTAAGAGAGAGATGCCAAGTATCTTCAAGACTGCTTTTTTCAGTCTCAAAACAACCTGTCCAACTTGTATGAGCCAGGATAATTTTGGCCATGAGAAATTCTCCAGTATCTATTGTAAAGGGGGCTGAGGGACACTTCTGTTGCTTTCTAATGCTTGTGCCTGAACCATAGAACTGTCATGGCTGCAAATCGGCTTGCTTCGCAACCCCCGCTCACAGCCAAACATCTAGCAACAGTGGGAGGGATGCAGGGAGGGATTGATTTAAAGGAATGCCAAGAATGCCAGCTCAAAGCCTGGGACAATGCCAGCCCCCCCAAGGTCATTTGTCTGCCAGAACGGAAAGCCTGTTCCCCAAACAAAAAGGAATGCAAGTGATTGGACAGTGAAGAACAACTATGGGCAGGCCAAGGGAGAAAGGGAAAGCTAATTATGCTTTTTGTGCATGAAAACATCAGAGCTGGCTTCGCTTTTCTTCTGTAACCATTTAAGCTCCAATAAAGTGTACTCTTGGTTAAACAATGGCCCAAGAGTCTTTCTTTGCTCGTTAAATGAATGTGATAGTTGACAATTCTTCTCTACCATATTGTAAATGGAGCTGAGGGACACTTTCTAATGTTGCTTTCTAATGTTTGTGCCTGAACCATAGAACTATCTCTCAGTTGATATCAAATTGGCCCCCATATTACTGGCCTTCTAGAATTTGTTAGCAACTGAATTATTCCAGAGGGCCTATAATGACTGAGAGGACATCAAATTGAGATACATGAGTAATTTATGTGTTTGGCATTTCATACCTGTAATTTTATATTGATTTCTTTTTTAAAAAAGGTACATTTTATTATATTATTATATTTTGTTGTAAACCACCAAGAGTCATATTGGTTGAGGCATGTATAAATCCAATAAATAATACAATACATAAATAAACCTCATTCTATTTCTGTGATGAGCACCCTTGAAGGAATTTTGTGATCAGAAGAACTACAGTAAGGTAATTCTTAAGAAAAATAAGAATTCTGCCTACATAGTAACAGCTACGTTGTTAAATCTTTCTTAGTTAGGGGGAAGAAAGAGAGCCACATGCCTCTGAGTTTTTAATGTTATAGGGAAAACCCACAACCAGAATGGAATTTGTTTTCCTATATTACTCTTCAGAGCTGACAAAAATTGAATGACCTCTGCAATAATTCAGATATATAAAGTTTATTTCTTGAGACCTGGAACTAGTTCTAGAAGTGATTCTGGAAGTCTCTCCATAGCTTGGCATCTTATTACAGGTAGTTCTCAACTTACAAAAGTTCATTTAGTGACTGTTCAAAGTTACAACGGTACAGAAAAAAGTGACTTATGACCATTTTTCACAGTTACAACCTTTGCAGCATCCTCATGATCACATGATCAAAATTCAGAGGTTTGACAATTGCTTCATACTTAAGACCGTTGCTGTGTCCCTAGGTCATGTGATCACTTTTTGCTATCTTCTGACAAACAAAGTCAATGGGGAAGCCAGATTCACTTTACTAACATGTTACTATCTTAACAACTGCAATGATTCACTTAACAACTGTGGCAAGAAAGATCATAAAATGGGGCAAAACTCACTTAACAAATGCCTCACTTAAGAATAGAAATTTTGGGCTCAATTGTGGTCATAACTCAAGGACCACCTGTATTCAAGAAATCTAGGTTTCTGCAAATTACCGTATGTCAGTGTATAAGGGTTCATGAATTGGAATAGACATAGTAATAGGTCAGCCAATGGGGACTGTTTAGTGACCCAGACGGATCGGAGCCTGGGCGTGGCTTAGGTTCACTGATCTGTATATGTATGAGTGCTTTCTGTGATTATTGATTCTGTACTTCTGGATTCTGAGTTCTGGTTCTGGCTTCTGCTGTATGGTATTTTATATAAAGAAGTTTCTTATATAAATGAATACTGCTGAATTATTTACTTGTGTGCTGGTTGGATTGCTGCAAACTCTAACAGGTTATGGGCCCAGAGCACACCAGACACAGTAAGACTAAACTGTAATTAAGCTAAAGGACTGCCTGTGTTAAAAAAGTAAAAGGAACAAGGCAGAGAAGGCTTGCAGGATGGCTGTTGGATTCAAGGAGAGCTCTCTGTCTTGATTTGGACAGAAGAATTATATTATTTGGGCTGCAAAATTGGAATGCTTCCTGAAGGCTAAGGAGCTCTGGGATATTGTTGTTAATCCACCCCAGGGGCCATTAGCAGCAGCAGATCAAAGGCAGCATGATAAGGCACTGGTCTACATCATCTTAAGTTTAAAAGATGAACAATTCCTGAATGTAGCTAATTTAAAAACTGCAAAGGAGGTTTGGCTGAAATTGAGAAGTGTGCATGTGAGTGCATCAGCATGCAATATTGTGCAATTATCAAGACAATTATACAGAGCCCGTTTACAAACACAAGAGAGTGTGGAAAGGCATTTGCTGCATATGCAAACTTTATTTATTGAGTTGGAACAGCGTGGCATGCATATTCCTGAATCTCAGAAGGTGCTGTTAGTGTTAAATAGTCTTGATGAAACGTGGGACATTGTTTCAGCTGTTTTTGAGTGCAAACCAGAACAGGACTTGAGAATGGAAGCTCTTAAAGCCAGTTTGATTTCAGAAGAAAACAAATGCCATTTTAGAAAAAGGCACGAGGAGAAATTCCTGAGGTGGGGGCGCAAGGAGCAGAGAGAGAACAGCAACAGACAGAATGTCTGCAGAGACCAGAGTAATAGAAGAGACCAGATTACAGCCCAGCAAAGATTTTCTAAAAAGCAAGAAACAGGACAGCAACACCAGAGGTGTTTCATTTGTGGTGATAAGACTCATTTGAAGAAAGACTGTTTGCAAGAAAGAAAGACACCAGATGGACAAGCTGCTGTTGCAAAAGTTAGCTATTGTAATAGCAGAGACAAATGGTTAATAGACAGTGGGGCTAGTCAAACAATTGTTAATAATTCTAAATTATTTTTCAAATGGATCCAGCTGGAGGAGATGCAGTAGCCTTGGCAAATGGCCAGAAGGCTAAAGTCATTGGAAAAGGCAGTGTGGTGATTCCATGTCTGAAGGAAAAGTTTAGCAACATATTATGTGTGCCTGAAATGGAGCATAATTTACTGAGTGTCTCTAGTCTAGACAAACAAGGTTTTGAGACCACATTTGTAAATGGGAAGTGTATCATAAAGAGAAATGGGAGTGTATGTGCACATGACATAAAACAGGATGATCTTTATGTGTTGCAGGGACATAAGGTTCAATGTGCCCAAACATTTGGAAATGTGGCACAACATGATTCATGTGTTCATCTCTTGCATAGAAAGCTTGGCCATGCCTGCTTCAGAGTTTTGCAAAAGATGCAACAGTTTGGAGAAGGGTTAAACTTAAAAGGGTGTAAGTCATACTTGGACTGTGCAGTATGCAAATCATCAAAGTCCAAGGCATTCCCAGTAAGCAAAAGTAGCACAAGGCAGACAACAAAAGCTCTAGAGCTAGTACATGCAGATTTGGTGGGGCCAATGCAAGCCAGATTAGGAGGAGCAAAATATGTGCTGGTCATTGTAGATGACTACAGCAGATTTGGGTTCTGCTATTTACTAAAGAGTAAAATGGAGGTGCTACAGAAATTTAAGCAATGGGTAAGCTTCATAGAAAGGAGATATAAACAACAGGTATGTCATCTGAAAAGTGTCAGAGGTTCAGAATTCATGTCAGCAAGTTTTCAACAGTGGTTGGGACAGTTAGGAATAAAACACAGACGCACAAATCCATTCACAGCAGCTGAGAATGGCATGGTTGAGAGATGGAATGGTGTCTTACGAACAATGAAGGACTCACTGCTGGAGGATTCTGGTCTAAGCAGGTCATATTGGGGTGAAGCCATGTTGACTGCTAATTATTTAATCAATAGGCTGTGGAGTTCCTCTATTAATAATACTCCATATGCAGTGCTGTATGAGAGAAAGCCATCTCTGGCATATTTAAGGGTTTTTTGAAGCAATGCATGTGTGCATATTCCAAAAGCAATCAGGAAAAAAAGGCTAGAAAGCTTAGGTTTACAGGCTATGAGAGCAAAAGTAGCTGTAGGATGTAAGTAGGTATACAAAAAGAAAGTACTGCCCAACAATGAGGTACAATATAAAGCAAGATTAGTGGCACAAGGTTTTTCCCAAAAAGAAAAATGTGCACTATGATGAGGTATTCGTGCCAACTGTAAAGAGTAAAAGCATAAAAGAAGCCATGGACAAAGAAATGCAATCCATGGGTGAACATAAAGTATTCACATCTACGACTTTGCCACAAGGTTGTAAAGGAGACACAAGAGCAGTCAATGCCACGCAGGTCAGAGCGATGGAACAAGGGGATTCCACCTAACAGGTATTCTGCTGGTGAGGTTAAGGTGTGTAATGTGTGGTGTGAGCCAAGAAACTATCAGGAAGTATTGGCACTACCCAAAATTGAACAAATAAAGTGGAAAGAAGCCATGGACAAAGCTTGGGTTCAAGAGTTGCCAGGCTGATGGTTGCATATCAGGGGTGAAATCCAGCAGGTTTTGGAGAACCGGTAGCAGATATTCTGAGTAGTTCAGAGAACTGGTAGCGGAAATTTTGAGTAGTTTGAACTCTGGGCTGGCCCCAGAGTAGGGTGGGAATGGAGATTTTGCAATATCCTTCCCCCAGGAGTGGGGAGGGAATGGGGATTTTGCAGTATCCTTCCACTGTCATGCCCACCAAGCCAAGCCCACCAAGCCACACCACGCCCACCAAGCCACGCCCACAGAACCGGTAGTAAAAAAATTGGATTTCACCACTGTTACATATATACTGGAAAGATACAAGGGGATTATCAATTATTAGCATTTGTGGATGATGTCTGTTTCATTGCAAAAGATTTGTCACAAGTAAAAGAATTTGCTAATCAATTAGAGAAAAAATTTGAATTAAAAGATTTGGGTGAAATAAAAAACTATCTTGGTGTAGAGATGCAAAAAAATGAGAAAGGTGATTATGTTCTCAGTCAAAGAAGGGAAATTGAACAGCTCTTGGAGAGATACAACATGAAGGATTGTAATTCTGCTCCAACACCTATGAGTAGAGATTTTCACAACAATTTGGGTGAGGACAAAAGTGAAGCCTGAAGTGATCAAGAGATATATCAGTCTGCAACAGGGAGCTTGTTATATCTGTCACAGTGGACCAGACCAGACATAGCTTGTGCAGTAAGCATCTTAAGTTGTTTTACTGCTGCACCAACGCAATTGCATTGGATGGGTATAAAAAAGATTCTCAGGTATTTGAAGGGAACTGTGAACTTGGGTCTTCAAATACAGGTTTCTGAAGAATTAAAATTGAAATGTTATGTTGACAGTGATTATGCCAATGATGTAAAAATCAGAAAGTCTAATTCTGGGATTGTGGTATTGTTTGGAGGGACTTTAATTGGTTGGAAGTCCAGAAAACAAACAACTGTTGCCATTTCTATGGCAGAGGCAGAATTTATTGCTCTGTCTGAACTTTGCTCAGAGGTAACTTGGTACATACAGCTTTTAAAGGATTTAAACGTAAAAGTAAATGAAGCTGTAATGGCGTTTG
>QLTV01004233.1:3331908-3358105 GCA_003457575.1 Thermophis baileyi | reverse complement strand
AGTTGTAGTCTCCGGACACTCTTCAAGGGTAGCCCCATGTAGAGCGCATTGCAATAGTCAAGCCGCGAGGTGATAAGGGCATGAGTGACCGTGAGCAGAGCCTCCTGATCCAAATAGGGCCGCAATTGGTGCACAAGGTGCACCTGTGCAAAGGTCCCCCTGGCCACAGCTGTCAGGTGTTGGTCTAATCTCAGCTGTGAGTCCAGGAGGACACCCAAATTGTGAACCCGTTCTGAGGGGATTAAGTTTTCTCCTCCCAGAACCAAGGAAGGACGATCAACATGGTCCTTCGGAGGCAATATCCACATCCACTCGGTCTTGTCTGGGTTAAGTTTGAGTCTGTTAACTCCCATCCAGACCCTTACATCGTCCAGGCACCGGTGAGTTTCACCGGTGCCTGGAGTGAGTTTAAGTGAGTTTCACCACATTTTACAAGTTGGCCATGCCTACCCGGTCACCTGACCACCAAGCCACACCCACCTGAAGGGGGTGGGGGGCACTGAGAATGAGTTTGTAGCACCAAAGGGATGGTGGACTGAAAAAGTTTGGGAACCACTGGTTTAGATCATACCTTTGAAGCTACCGAGTTGACTTGACTTGACTTGACTTGACAGCTCCCCATTTGGTGGACTTATGCAGGAGATCTGGTACTTCCAGATGCTCCCATTCACCCTATTTGGGAGAGAGTTTGGAGTAGCATGGAAAGCCCCTTTCAAAACTCTTTTTCAAAGCAGCATGTTCCTTTCCCTACTTCAGAGACAGAAGCAACCTGGTGGTTTTCTTTAGCCTATCCCTACTGGCATTTACTGTACAAGGGCTGGTTGAGATTGGTGATGTCATGCAAAGCCTCCAGGAAGAAAATGTTGTGATCACCATGGAGAGAAAACCAGTAGTTTCAGGTCTGCCTTCTCCATTAAGTCCTCCATGTACTCCTTCAACAACTCTCAAGAGGACCTGAGAACAGTAGTAGAACAATGGGCTTCAAATGCAGAATATCCAAAGAATAATCCTTGGTGTCTTCAAGTTGAAGACAAAGGGGCCTGCAGTACTGAATGGAATGGAAAATAATGGAAAATTATTTTACTTTTTTAAAACATTTCAGTTTGATGAAAAAGTAAACATTTTAGGGGGTTATTTCCAAGAAGAAAAATATTTTGATGAAATTTTCTTAGATAAAATTTCCCATCTTTCAAGTGATCTGTTTTCTTCCTGGCTTTGTGTTGATTCCAAGGCTAAAGCATCACAAGGGAACACTTCCTATTGTCTTCTATCAGAGAAGGCTCTTTGATGATTACATGCAAAATTCAACCGCCTTCTAATTTTGTGGTTGAAATACATCATAGCAAACTTTTTCAATTGGCATCTCCCATATGCAATGGACTTCAGACATTGCCATTTATTCCAGCATTTTGCCTGAAAATAATATATTAAAGGCATTTTGCCTTAAAAGAATATATATATTCCATTTGCCCAAGGAATATATATATTCCATTTTGCCTTAAAAGAATATATATATTCCATATATATATATTCCATTCCAATGGAATATATATATTCCATTGGGCAGTTTGCTCCCTCCCACATTTGGGTATACCAGGTGATTTAACAGAGAAAAAAAAAACATATATATATCCTTGTCCCTGGAACAAGCAGATAGGGAGGAGAATCCTGTGGCTCAGAGGTTTAAACACTTGCCTGACAAGGCAAGTGGCCCAGGTTCTAATTCCATAAGGGTGTGGCTAGCTGATGAGAGCTAAATACCTTGTAATAGATCTATACTAGTCTCCCTTTATTTATGTAAAAATATGTAACATAGATAGATAGATAGATAGATAGATAGATAGATAGATAGATAGATAGATAGATAGATAGATAGATAGATAGATAGATAGATAGATAGATAGATAGATAGATAGATAGATAGATAGATAGATAGATAGATAGATAGATATTTGGGAGAACCATGCTGTTCTGCATTAGAGATAACCAAAACAAAGATCATTCTTTGAAGCACCTTTCAGGCATGGTGGATTCTGCATTTGGGCCTTAATGGTGACAAGCTGTGCAGCCTGGGGTGTGGTTGTGGGTTTTTCTCTCTCCTTAAAAGGACAAATTGATGACATTTCATTTGGTTGTCTAGGCATTTCAACCAAAGTTTCAGTTTCCTCAAGTGCCATAATTCAATTTGAAATCCAAGCCTCTCAAAATTGATTGGCTGTCACCTCTAGGTAGAAATTGATTTGATTTTGCCTATGAAAAAATGAATCCAGATCAGCATAAAATTGATGAAAAAAAGTGTACCAATGCATGACGTCTATTTCATTTTCTGCTTCTGTTTCTGCTCTCTGCAATGAATAAAAAGGCTGGTATGAGTTCACATTCCTCAGTGAATTAGGTCACAGACTATTGGGAAATGTTGACTAGGTAAAACTAAGGAGAAGCTTACCTGTGATGACAAATAGGATTGGAAAGACTTATACCATTTATTTTTCTGTCCGTTCTTCCAAAGTTTAACACAAGAGTACAATGGCAACTCCAGTTGGATCACATGGGTTGGGTGTTTATTGTGGAGGCATTCATTACCCAACTAGGGTCTTAACCTTTCTTCTGGAATGTATTTTGCCCACCCTTCAAACTGTCTGAATGATTTCTTTGTTTCCAATTATACTATGCAAAATTTCTCTATTTTTTTTCTTCCTCCTGCCCTGCCTTTTGGAATGCGTGGGACACCACCAAAGTAGACACTAGAGAGAACTGTACTTGATTTATTCATTAATATTTTTTATTTGAATTTCTTTGATCATAGAGTTTTTGTTTTTTAAAAAGAGCACATCATGGTTTAGCTTGTCAAAAAAAAGGGGTTTTTTTTTGTAAGCAAAGAAATATATTGTTGACTTAAAGGTCTAATGTGAAATTCTATTGACCTATATATGGCTGAAATAAATTCCTTTAACATAAAAATCAATTGCAGTACAACTCTAACAGTTCTTAAAAGTAGAAGAAAACCAACTTTCTCCTCCACCCCAGCATACATATATGAAATATTTTGTAGAATTCTAAAAGAAATACCAGATATGCTTATGCATAATTTTTGAGCGCAACCATTGTTTTCTTGTGCTAATGCTGATCATTTCAAATGATAAAATATCTGCAGATGGATGCATATAACTTTCAGAATATGCTCCAAATCTAAATCGCACCACTACACAATGAGACAATTTGGTTTTCTCTGCACCATTTATATTCATTTATAAATCAAATTTATAAGCCCTCCCAACTCATAAAACCTCTGGGAGATATGCAAGTTAAAAACACATCTCATACAATAAAAACAAAGTAGGTGATAATCTAGGAACCTTGGTGACTTGAAGATGTATGGACTTTAACCCCCATAATTCCTTGCCAGCATGTTGGTTGGGGAATTCTGGGAGTTGAAGTCCATACATCTACAAGCCATCAAGGTTGAGAAACTGCACCAACACATCAATAAAATCTCCTCAGAACCACATAATGTAGCACCTGAGAAAAGAACCAGATCTTTAAGGTGCATCTAAAGGATGGGCCTCTCAAGCCATCCTTTGGCTCTGCAGTTCATTGCACCTTCCATGAAAGCCACAAAGGGAATTCCCAGAGGTTGTGCTTGAGGGGCTGAGAAGATTCCTGTGCACAGGCTTGAGCAATAAATCAGCAACTTTGAACCATTACATATGTACCTAGTTGTTTCTGCCTGACAGGGGCCTTTGCACACTGATGTCTAACAACTATTGGGAACCACAAGTAACCAGCTTGAATGGTGCAAGGAGTTAGTTTTATCATCCATAATAAATTTGTCTGGTCAAGGGTTTTTAATTGTTAATGTTTATCTTTGTCCATGCAGGCCAATATACTCAATTTGAGTTGATACTCAAAAAATATTTAGATAAACTGGAAAAATATCCATGTACACTTATCTAGGAACATCCAAACAGACACATAATTAGGGTTGATGATTTTAATGCCAGAATTGGTCCACAGATGGAGTCTTTTTCCCCACTTTAGCAATTATCTCCTACTATAGAATATTCTTCTATGGCATTCCAAGGAACCAGACAGCAATATGACCACATAGCACAGAAATTTCCATCTCTGCTATTAATGGCCTGACCAAAGGTGAATCCAGTAATGACTTCACATGCTGGAGTGGGGTGTGGCTAATGATCAAGTAATATTTCTTTTGTGTTGACTTCACACAGATTATTTAATATGACAGTTGCATTTAAAGTTGAGTTTTGACCAGACAGGCACCATTTGATTACTCTTTCTGGCCTCTAGCTTCTTCTTCTTCTTCTTCGTCTTTTTTTTTTTTTAAAAAAATAATTTTTATTGAATTTTTTTCAACATTTAAAATCACCTATTCACTTTTACAGCTATCCATTATTGGTATCAATCCTAATTTCAAATTTCCTAATCCTAGCCTATTATTTTATACATTTTGTAATTTCTTATCCATATGCGTACTCAACTGTATTATACATTCTACTATTCTATATAAATATGACATACAAATAAATATAAATGTAAATATAAATAATATAAACGTATACATATACATATACATATACATATACATATACATATACATATACATATACATACACATACACATACACATACACATACACATACACATACACATACACATACACATACACATACGCATACACATACACATACACATACACATGCATACAGTTTCATTAGGAGCAATGAGGATAGGTATAGAATAGAATCAGCCTCAGAGGTCAGTAGAGGGCAAAGTGTGCACAGTCAATGCCACTTTCATTATCCTCGGATGAGTTCTGCTGGCCTTGGGAACACCTACTAGCAACTTTAAACCCCACAAAAGCCCTAACTGTCAGAGCCATCCAGCCACTAGTAACACCTTTTCAATAGGCTAAAAAAAAAAGTCTCAGAGTCTTTGGCATCCTGATTTGACCAGGATTGTGTGTCTGTTAAGGCAAAATAACTGACAGGCTTTAAAATGTACAGGTGGCACAATTGACTGGGTATAAGAAATTGGAGACTTGCTTTATCAGAGAAAATGCTTTATAAAAACAAGCCATTTTCCAAGCAAATTGGTTGCCTTTTTCAGACTGCAAAAGATAAGAATACCTCCCTATTTGGGAAGCTAATTTGTCTGCTCATTGTACAAGGGGAAACAATATTTGAAGGCTAGGATGCCAGCTGCTAGATGGAAAGAGTTTTATCACACATTATAGGACTCCTCCTCGTTTATCCGCCAGTCATTATATGAGATGTCACATTAGATCAGCTTCTCCGCTTCTGGCTCTCCATTCAGAGATTCTCAAATGAATTAAGCAACTGAAAAGGAGGAAAATCTAAAGTAGGTCTTACATGAAGTCTGCAGGCTGTAGTAAAGCAGAAGGACTTGCAATCAATGACTCCAAATACCAAAATATAAATCTTCTTTGGAAGATCAAGTCACCGGAAATATCTCTGGATGGTATTTGGAATAATTGATAATTGGGAGTAATAAAATTGAAAGATTAGCTTTTAAATTCCTGGATGTAATTTTTGAAATTAGATTCATCCCTGCCTAATGTTTCACCACTGCTGCAGCAATCCTGGGCTTTTCCCCCATTCTAAGAAGAGTAAAGATATCCCTGCCAGTTGTATGGTGCTCAGGTATGAGCCTACAGTGAAGTAGACTAAAGTAGGCTAAAGCCTGTAGACACTGTTCAGTACAAGTTTCTATGCACACTCCTCAAGGTCTATCCTTTCATTTGTATGAAAACGGAATGATCCCTTTAGAGTTGAGAACCTGTATTTGTTGACTCTTACTGATTTAAACTTTGGTTCCCTAATAGTTCATTGGGACTATACATTCTCTCTCATGCTTTTTCATCAAGAAGGAAAGTTATACATTTAAACCCAGAGTCTGTTGTGGCCTGTCGGCCACCAGCCCCTCCAGCAGCCGAATCAGAGGAGGAGGAGGAGGAGGCATGGGAGTCAGGGTCAGCATCAGGCCAACCTGGGAGCTCTGAGGGGGAAGAGGGAATGGAGCTGGCAGAGAGAGTGACAGAGGTGGAGCCTGGGCCATCCATCAGCCCTCAGATGGAGAGTCAACAGCCTCCAGGTCTGGAGGTGGTTGATGAAGAAGAAGAGGAACAGCTGGGTCCAGTGCCTGATGCATGGCTGCACAGAAGGCAGAGAAGGGGAGGGCAGTGGAAAGCTGTGGGCTGATTCTGGGGAAGGAAGAGCCACCACTGCTAATGAGGCCCCACCACAGGGGTGAAATGCTACTGGTTCGGACCAGTTCGGGAGAACCGTTAGCGGACATGTGGCCTGGTTCACTGAACCGGTAGCGATGGCTGGCTGGCCATGCCCCTGAACCGGTCCCCCGGTCGCCGCTCACTTGCCCTGCCCCGCCCAGTCTCTGTTCTGCAGCTTGCCTTCCTGAAGCGTTGCGCCCCTGATGTGCCTGCCAGGTAAGCCTGCGAAGTCGTGGCTTACCTAGCTGCCCCCGCCCCCCCCCCCCCCCCCCCCCCCCGCCTTCCCTTCTCCATTCCCCACGGCCCGCAGCCCTGACATGCTTACCTGCCTTCCACGCAGCCTTCTCGGTGTCCCCATGGCCAGTTTGTGAAGGCAGGCAAGCGGAAGGCAGGCAAGTATGTTGGAGCTGGCCAGCCATGAGGAAGGGAGCTAGCAGCCTTCCTGGCAGTCCCCCATGCCCGCTTGCCTTCCGAGGTTGGCATCCAGCCCGACCCGGCCAGCAGAAGCGACGTTGCAGTCCACCCAACAATCCAGGGGAAGGGGCGAAGTGGCACCCCAGCAATGGAAGAGTTGCCACAATAGAGTTGGCCAGAACCTGGCTTGTCTTCCCCCGCCTGAAAGGAGACTGGTTGGGTACAGCGAGCCCACAAGCGCAGGGCTTGAGCAGCAGCCGGGTACATCCAGCCCATCCCTGTCGCTGCCCATGCAGCAGCCGATGCTTTCCAGGCACCTGCCACAGCGAGCCATGGACACTGCGCGCAAACGCTCCCTTGGCCACGGCTACTTTGCAGGAGGTGATCCAGATGGGGAGTGGGGGAGAAGGAGAGAAAGCGCGCCTGGCCACTTACTGCTTTGCTCCCCTAGGAAGACCAATTTGAATGTTCTAAGCGGGTTCCCGAAATCACCTCCCGTAGTCATGATGCACCTGGCTCGGCAGAGGGCTGCGCCGGGAGGAAAGCAAGGGCAAGGCGGGGAGAAGTAGCGTCTGCAGACTGGCTCATTTGCTCAGGGCGACCCTAGTGCTCCCCTGCCCTTGCCACCAGCAGAGGGAGGCTCCGACCTCGGTGTTCTACATGGGAGCCACCAGAGCCGGGCACAGCCTGTGCTTGACGGGCAAGCACACGAGTCCGCACTGGAGGAGGGCTGCGGGAGATGCTGGAGTGAGCACGCTGCTCTTGGCCGCCTGCTGCTGCTCCTTGATGCCACCTGCCACCCACTTGCCTCCCTCCCCAGTCCACGGCACCTGCGCTCTGGCCCTATCCCAGCCAGCCTGATGTCATGCTGGAGTGCCAGCAGTCCAATGCGGTGCGCATGTGCAGCAGCCCCGGGACATCCATCCCAGACCGCCTCTGCTGCTGCCACCACCACTCTCAGCCCCAGAGCAGCAGCAGCAGCTCCACCAAGCATGGCAGGGCTGCGGCCCACGGGGAAGGGAGTAGGGGAGGCAGGCTTACCAAATACACCAGGTGGAGGATCTAGAAGGTAAGGCCGACGCTGGTGGTGGTGGGTGGAGGAAGACCCACTGCGCTCATCCGAGGAGCCGCTTCAGAGGAACATGGCGAGGCTTGCTCACCTTTTGGGCCTGGGACGCTCAGCTTCCACGGGGCCTTTGGCCGACTGCCGCCCGCTTGCCTTCCCCTCTGCCTCGGGTCCCGCTCCCTGCATCCAGCCCATGACAGGGGACGCGTTGCTGCCGGGCCAGGCTGCCTGCCCTCCCAGAGCACTTTCTTCCTTCTCCCACTGCCGAGAGAAAGAAAGAGAAAGAAAGAAAGAAAGAAAGAAAGAAAGAAAGAAAGAAAGAAAGAAAGAAAGAAAGAAAGAGGAAAGAAAAGAAGCAGGAAGGAAGGAAGGAAGGAAGGAAGGAAGGAAGGAAGGAAGAAAAAAGAAAGAAAGAAAGAAAGAAAGAAAGAAAGAAAGAAAGAAAGAAAGAAAGAAAGAAAGAAAGAAAGAGGAAGGAAAGGGAGAGAGAGAGAGAGAAAAGAAAGAGAGACGGAGAGAGAGAAAAAGAGAAAAGAAAGAGAGACAGAGACAAGATAAAAAGAGAAAGAAAGAGAAAGAGAGAGAAAGAGAGAAAGAGAGAAAGAGAGAAAGAAAGAAAGAAAGAAAGAAAGAAAGAAAGAAAGAAAGAAAGAAAGAAAGAAAGAAAACTTATGACCACATTTGAGCCCAAAATTTTGGTTGCTAAGCAAGAGCATTGTTAAGTGAGTTTCACCACATTTTACAAGTTGGCCACGCCCACCCGGTCACCTGACCACCAAGCCATGCCCACAGAACCAGTAGGGAAAATTTTTAGATTTCACCACTGTCCCACCCTAACTCTGGGGATAAAAGGCAGGGGTGGATATGAATAGGTGTGGCAGACAACTATTCATCTTGTGACCAGACGGACTTGTTAGCCTGCGAGAGAAATTTTTTGCTGGGACTGCCGGCATTCCTAATAAAGGAATCTTTTGAATTCACATCAGAGGGCTTGTCGTGTTTGGGGAGCTGGGTCAGAACAGAGTCCCTTTTTGTAAGGTCATATAAATATGATTTTTGTGTGTATTAATTAATTAATTAAATAAACAAACATTTAACTGACTTATGCCATCGGAGCCTCTCTTTCTTTTCTCCACCGCCCTTACTTTTAGAGACATTTACAGCTAAATGAATGAGTTTTCAAAGTAACACAGCAAACAGACATGCGATCTCTAGCCAATTACCAGTTGTAGTTTCCAACTGGAAAACCCTTTATAACTGCAAATGATTTATTCAGTCTTGTTTGCCAAGCACATTCTAGTCTTTTGTTTTCAGTGCTTTACCTTCTGCAATATTAGATGGGATTCCATTAACTAAGACCTGGTGCCCTTGTGTTCTGAATGGATTAAAAAGCAGCTCAGCAGTGCTGTTTTCCCTCCCTCCCTGGTCAGAATAAGACTCATGTCCCTTCCATCATAATATAGATACAGGTGTGTGTTTACTTTCTTCCAACAAAAATCATGTTTGTTTGGGACAGGCAATTCCTTTCCTATCATCAGATTGGATTCTACTAATCCTACTAATAGAGTTGCTAAGCTTTCATTAAAAAGACTTGTGATGTGCCATTACAACTGGCTTCGATAGTTATTCTAGCCGCATTATCTTTTTATTTCTTCCAATTTCAGTAGCAGCTCTTCTTAGATCTGTGGCTACTTAGAAACCCCAAGAATGATGTTTCTTAGTACAGCCCACTCAAGAGATCAATTTAATAACTGATGTAAGGCACTTGATAGATTCTAGGTTCCTCCATTGCCACCATGCAAATTGTCCACCACTTCTCTTGATAATTCAACTATACTGGAAGCAGCTGAGAGCAGACTAACTTTCAAATGCAGCTCTACTCCAATGTTACTCATAGCCCCATGAGATGTTATGACATTGTGCACAAGTTCACAATATTTATAATTTATCCCTTGCTATTTTCCTATAGTACAAGGAAACCAACAAACTTTGTGCCAATGAATGTAGTGCCAAACCTTCCTTTTTTAAAGTATAATTTTTATATATTTTTTAAATGGAATAATCATTAATTTTAAGGATAAAATAAACCCCAAAAGTACAAATTAAAAACAAACTAAGAAGAGAGAAAAATGAAAAATCTATCTTATATTTTATGCTTATCAATAGTCACTAGTCTACCAATATTATAATATGAAAAATGCAAGATATTACTGCAAAATATCACAGAATCTCTGCAATAGTAACAAATATTGCTGCATCTTTTGATTAGTACAGAATATTGCTTTCCCTAAAACAGATAAATCACATTTTTATGACAGCCATTTCTTTGACAAGCCCACCATTCCCGATCTTCTCTGAAGCTCACTGCATGGCTTTTGTCTGTAACTTTTTAATAGTTCAGCCTATTCAATAAAGTTTTCGCTAATGTAAAAAGGATCAGTGGACAGCTTCAGCTGTCTGAAAAAAATGGTGGGATATAAATGGACAACAATAATAATCTGAGATGTCAGATCTCAATAATAATCTCTGATATTTTGCATAGAACATTGAAAGTTTAGGATGTTCAGTGATTCATATCAATGCATAAGCAGCCAGCCGCGATCCCAGACTGCCAGCATTTTAGATTATGAATTTGCATATGCACTTCAAGAAATCATGTAACAGGATACACAAATTCATAGCTACATGACATCTAATATACAGCTGCATAAAACAGCAATCTCTGTTCTCTTGCTGGCATGTTTGGCAATGCATGTAAATATGTATGTATTGTAAATAACTAACACACCGTGAGTGTTCACAATTTTTACATAACTTTTTAAACAGCTTCAAAGTCTGCTTTGCTTCTACTTTTAACTTTTCCAACATTTTTTCTGCAAGCAGTGTAGAACTCAGTAGAAAGGAATTCTTTTTTTTTTTTAAAAAAAATCCTGCTTCCAGAAACAGATGACAGTATTCCACCAATACTATGGGCATCAAAATAGTACTGTTAATGATGTTCACATCCTCACCTCTAAGTGGGAATTGGGAAGCAAATTTCTTAAGAAGGATAGCAATTAGATACCTGTCTCACCGAATTATCAAGCAGATGACGAGTTATGACTGTGATAGATGCCAAAGTCAACTCTGAATTTTTATTTCTCCATTATGTTTCAGTTATCTAAGAGTAAGAGTCTGTGCAGATGTAAATGGTCATAATTCAACAGCTACCATTAAGTCAAATGTTTGGCACCAGGAAATGAACTTGTTTATTGGGTGTTTTTGTGGGCAAGGATCATACTGAGCTGGACAGTAACATTGTTGGAAGGAGGCAAGGAGGTCTTTCTCAGTGTTGTTTTGATTTGCTTTTAATGGTATATGTGCTTATTCTCACACCCAGACAATTTTTCTAGGTGTTTTATGCACATGTGAGGCTTCTCTTAATAAAATGTAGTGGACATTCACTCCACCATCATTTGGCCAATGGTCACTATTCACTGAAGTTAGATTAGCAGGAGGCAGAAGTGCTGCAGAAATGGGAAGGGCGTTGCACACAACTTACAGTTTCCTCAATCCTGAATGCGGAATGCTCAGGGAGTAAGAAAATAAACTGGCTAATTGTGTAACATCTGATCAATTATAACCAAAAATAAAGATGTCCTGAAATTGAACTCAGGTTCCTGTTTCCATATTGGAATGCAGTGTTTTTTTGGTTTTTTTTTTTTTTTGGATAGTATTAGAAAGTGATTTGTCATTACCTTTTTATGGAAAACTTATTTAATTTCCCAAATGAATGAGACAAAGCTACCTATATCCAAGTGTAGGAAAAGCTAGGCAAAGATTTGATTGGTAGATTATGTGCCAGCAAGATGGTGCTGACCCTTGTGGAATCACATAGAGAGACTTTGTCCATGATGATCTGTCCTTAATCTGGTCTTTCAGGTCTCCCGGGATGCACCCGTCACTATTATTATTGAGTCCATTCACCTTACTGCTGGCTGTTGTCTTCTCTTTGTAGTCTATCTTAAAGGGCTGACACTTTTCCAGCATTAGAGCCTTATCTAGAGAGCTAGGTCTTTGCATAATATGTCTGAAGTAGGATCTTTTGAGCCTGGCCCTTTGTGCCTAAGGTGAGAACTCTGAGAATTTTTGATGATCTGTTGGTTTGTTTTCTTGGCTGTCACAAGGCAAAGCTTTAATTCATTCCAAAATTCACTTATTTTCCCCTTTTTTACCTATAGAAAAGTAAAACATTATAAAAGAAAGTTTAAAAAGTAAAATGAAAACCACTGAGATAGCCCCAACCTCCCTTGTGTCTTTTTACTATAGATACGTGGAATTTAATTTATGAGAGGGGACTGCTACATGGAAAACATACAGTATATTGTAACATTGAGTTACAGCTGCAGTCTGAATATAGTTCTTAGTTCTTTTCTCTCACTTTTTCCTGCCTGACATTGACATAGCTAGAGGCAATTGGTTAGTTAAAAGCATCACATATGAAATCAGTGTTGGAAATCATGTGAAATCATACTCACATTTATATCAAAAATTGGCATAGAGAAATGAATGTCACGGGTGTACTTTGGTAAAAGAGTTAAGCAATCTCATCAAAAATATCACCTTTTTTAAACAACCTGAATTGGTCGATAAAGTTCCCATGAAAGTTTAAACTGATGGCCAATTACCTTTGAATGATCAGAAAATAACACTCAGTCTTCAGTGACTAAAGAAAATCCACTCATTCAGACAGGTACTTATGTTTTCATTCAAACCATTAAAGTGCAGTAAAATTGGAAGCGATCCCATTTTTGACAGCTCCCCTTATTTGTTTAAAAATTCATCATAGCTGTTAGAAGAATTAAAGACACTTTGGCTGTAACCCTCAAACAATTAGTTTTTTATAAATTTTTAGATAAAAGTAATACAGAATATTTTTTTATGCTAGAGCAAGGTTTCATGCGCTATGAAACTCATAAAATAAATAATCCTTCAACACTTTTTGTATATTCTTTAATATGTTGCAAGAAGAAGAAATGAAAAATAAGACTACTTCTCAATTGGTTGATTCAGAAAGCAAACTATGGCCCTTAAGCTCCTTTTGTCTTATTTTCAATGATATCTATGAGTTTTGATTCAGTTCTTCCTAAATGGAAATTCAACAAAATCTCCACCTTTTCCTATTAACTTTTGTTTGCATTCCCTTGACTGTTTTCTTTTCTCATGTACAAGTCCCAGCCTTGAGGCAGCTCACAACAATTATTAAATCCACAAAGTGCAATTCACCCAAAGCAATTTTAAGCCCCATTAATTTCATTGAGAGAGTTGCACACATCTTTAATAAATCGAGTCTCTTTGACGGAGAAGCATACTGAATTTCAGCTGAATCATGCCTTCCAGAGATATTTTTCAAAACTTTAGAAATGATAAACTAAGAAATCAGCACAAGTAGTAGAGATTCTAAATTTTAGAGTAGACAACCTAAAGCCTCAGCACCCAATGTTGTGACTACAAATATTGAAAGATGGCACACAATTTCCCACCACTTTGCATGAAAAACAGTGTAATACCAAAATAGGCTTAAAATTATTTAGCTTTATTATGCCATACTGCCTTTGGTGCCCATATATTGCCCATCCCTTTCAAAAGCTAATGCTTAGAAATCTTTTCTGAGAAAGTTCATATGCAGGTTCCTCTATTGCTAAGAACTTGCATAAACTTTTTAAAGAGACTTCTATGTACTTATGTTCTTGAATATTTGGCAATAGGTTTCAATAATTTTGAACAGAGAAATATGCTTAATTTTGATTGATCATAGCTAGACTTAAATTTTACAGAATCTAAATAGATATTAGAAACAAAATATTATGTACAGAGAGTATTAGGGATAACTGACTCATACAGAGGGTGCAGTACCATTTGATTATGAGCAGAATTTAGTAGACCCATTTGTGATATTATGGTGCTCATGAAGGGAGATACCAGTTATAAGTTGGCTATATACTTATTACCAATACTTACTGTATAACCAGCAACTCCACTTAAACAATGGCAAATGGATATATTTCTAAGTTCATATGGCAAGCGAACACCCCCCCCCCCAAACTAGATATAAATGATTGCAAGATGCCAAAGAAATAGGAGGTTTGGGCTTACCAGATTTGAATTTGTACTTTTGATGCTTGTTGTTTGGTCTGCCTTAAAAAGTGGGTGATTCTTCAAAAATAATGAGGGTATTTGATTTACAGGGCCATGAATTAAAATTTCATAGGGCTAGATTTATACTCACTTTCTTAAGTGGCTTTAAAAAGGTAGAAACAAGCATTCAAGAGAACTGTAGTTTGGAGAAAAAACTGGCAGAGGATTTTTAAAAAATAACAAGAACAACAGGGATAAATTCAGACATCCAAACAATATTATTCAAATTTAGAAATATCCTGGGGTTTGCTGACACAGTTTAGAAGTCATTCTCCAAGTTCATCACTGTGTAATCTCATACTGGCTGCAGCTGCCCAAGTTGTTGCCATCTCAGTTAGACAGCAATATGATCTCAAGAACATCACATTCCAGATCAACACCTGCCAGTGGGGATCAGTGGGGAAAACATCTGGGCTGGGAAACCTTCATGCTAGCCTTATAACTTGTCCAGGCTTGGCTGACACCTATGCTGGTGGATTGCTATTTTATTTAATTGTTCAGTAGAAAATGAAACATAAATAAATACCATCGGACAATATGAAATAAAATTTTGCCATGTTCAAGTCTATGAAAGAATAGAATATTGGGAAAGTTTTGTTCCTTACTAAAGCATTTGTTTGCCCTTTGCTTTCTTTTTATTTGACTGAATTATGGTCTTGACCTGAATGTTAAAATGTCACCCAGAATTCACTCTGAAAATGTTGAAATTGAATGAATCAATTAGGCAGTGTCAAGTTGCCACTGAAGAAAAAAAGCATGTTGAAATGTATCTGGCCACAATTCACAAATTCTGTGAACTGTTCAGGTTTGTAGCAGTTGCATTCACAATGTATATCTGTGGATGTGTGCCTGTTAAAAATGTTAAGATGGGAGCTCCATCTATCTGATCGAAGTCCTGAACATTTTTTTGTATGTGTTGCTGAGTCATCTGAAGATGTTCCTATTTTTAACATACTTTTTGTAATGTAACTTTTATAACATTATCTTTTTTCAGATTATCTATTTTAACAATCTGTAATTTTAATGTCCTCTCTTTACTCATATTGTGATGTTTGTCTGATGACTTGTCTTCTTGGGGTTTTGTTTTTATTAACCAATTGACCATTACAACTGCCTATTTTGGAATATATATTAAATTGAATTAAATTAAATAGTTATTTTATAAAAATAGATTTAAATCAAGCTACTCAACTGTAATAATAATAATAAAAAATAACATACATCTTATAAGAGCAAGCATTACCTGCATCTTCATTCATCAATTATTCATCATTTATTGTGACTCAGTATCTTGATGCCTTAACAAAATTATTATCTTCCCTTAATAGGGTTTCATCTCCATTCAGGTTATTAAATTTGCGAAATGACTTTTGGCAATTCATTGAATCTCTTAACTAGTGACATTCTTGAACCACTCAAAAGAATTGTGGCTGGAATGGACAAACCAAATGTTGCAAATCACTATAATATGAAAAAGATCTATAATATGAAATGCAACAAAACAAATCAAATCAAACGATCCATCTGTGACCAGGATTCTTATTTAAAATGGGTTGTTTGGCAAGGCACATGGCAGGAGTACATAGCATGGCTGATTTTTTAGTTGCCAGCCATTATTCAAATTGACATAGGGAACTTGAATATGTTTGACTTGGTTCCATCTGTTTTATGTCCATCAAGTGATGCAAACAACAGTGTGTCTCTCTTAATTGCACAATTTGCTTAGCATGGAATGGAGACTATTATCCACTATTAATTCAGCTCAACATGCTTAACTAGATCTGTCCTGAATGAATTTATCCTCTTATCTAAACTAAGGCTCTCTCAGTACAAGTGCAGCAAAATCCACCTTTGTCTTGGCAGGGCTAAATCTTTTTAAATTTACAATTCAGGTTTGGACTAAGGGACAAGACTGGGAACACCTATGGATTATCTCCATTTTATTATCCTACTACATTTATGTAGAGTTCCATAAAGCATTAAGTTGACATTGGGAAAATTAGGAGTATGAAGAATTTAATGGATGCATTAAGTACTTGTTTTGTCTTGTAAGGAACTCAATACTCTTCGAATTCGTTATGCAGCCCCACTAATTCAAGTATAGACTATATCAAAATTGTAGTCCATGATATGCAGGTAACATTTTCCCCTTCCCGATTTAATGGGGTCTAGTGTTACAATCATTAGTATAGAGATTATTGATTAGTAAATGATGTTACTTCCCCATTTCCCTCTAGCCAAAAAGTCATTATTGATAGCTTTCAAACTAAAAATTTGTTTGTTCCATTCTTTTTAAATATAGCTTTATTATTTTTTATAAAACATAAAAACCAACAAAAACAAATGATCAAAAAGAGAAATAGATAGAAAAAAGAGATAAAGAAAGTGATAGGAGATAGAAATACAAGCAGGTAAAATTCTAAAAAGAAACAAAAAGGTAAAAGAAATAGCTAATTTCTGACTTCTTTTACAGAATATATAGTTTAAAAGTTAAGCTGTATGAGATGCCTAGCAAGGGCATTTGACCATTCCCATCAGAGATACAGTGACAATCAACAGAACAGAATAAAAGAGTTGGAAGGAACTTGGAGGTCCTCTAGTCCAGGGGTCTCCAACCTTGGCAACTTTAAGCCTGGTGGACTTCAACTCCCAGAATTCCCCAGCCAGCTGGCTGGGGAATTCTGGGAGTTGAAGTCCGCCAGACTTAAAGTTGCCATGGTTGGAGACCCCTGCTCTAGTCCAACCTTCTGCTCACACAGAAGACCCTATATCATTTCAAACAAGTGGCTGTCGAGTCTCTTCTTAAAAGCCTTCAGTGACAAAGCCCCCACAACTTCTGAAGGCAAGCCATTCCACTGGTTAATTGTTCTCAATGTCAGGAAATTTCTCCTTAGTTCTAGGTTGCTTCTCTCCTTGATTAGTTTCTACCCATTGCTTCTTGTCTTGTCTTTTGGTACTTTGGTAAATTGGTTGACTCTCTCTTCTTTGTGACAAGTCCCTAAAATATTGGAATATTGCTATCATGTTGCCCCTAGTCCTTCTTTTCACTAGACTAGGCATACTCAGTTCCTGCAACCATTCTTCATATGTTTTAGTCTCCAGGCCCCTGATCATCTTTGTTGCTCTTCTCTGCACACTTTCTAGAGTCTCAACATCTTTTATATATTGTGGTGACCAAAACTGGATGCAGTATTCCAAGTGTGGTCCTATTAAGGTTTTATCAAGTGGTACTAATACTTCACATGATTTTGAGTCTATCCCTCTGTTAATGCAACCTAGGATTGCTTTGGGATTTTTTTGGCAGCTACAGCACACTGTTGGCTGATATTTAATGTATGCTGAAAGGCAAGGAGATGACAAATTCAAAAACAACAATGGGATTCATATGAAGAAAGAAGGTATATTTAGTAAAACAGACACAGGTATAGGCAAGTATTTAGGGTAAGATTCTCATGAGTTCTTAGACTGGTCAAAACTAGGATACTTTCATGCCCTATTCTGAGTGCTACAGAAATCTTATCTGTATTAGGTAATAAGCCTTTGAGTGTTTTAGGAACAAGCTCTCTTTCTCCCTCTCTCCCTCTCCCTCCCTCTCCCCCCCTTCTCTCTCTCGTAAATGTATTACATTGAAAAGTGTGTATATTAAGAAAAATGCATATTATGAAACAAAGGGAAAATAGGTGTGGATTTTTTTTTTTTAATGTGGAATGGCTTTTTAAAATCTTATAAATGGTTGTGTCAATGGAACCAAAGAGATTTAAGATTGGGAAATGAGAAACTGAAAGAAAATGAAACTGATTTATTTCTTCTTATTATAAAAGACACATATCCACCTCATCAGATCTTTTTCTTCCAGAAAAAAAAAAGAGCTTCTTGTGGAAAATATGACTTTCTGTCATCCAAGTGATGGATGATGCTTTTCAAAATCTGTTTTCTTTGTTCATTTTTCACCTTGGATCACCATTTTAATCAACTGGGATTGAAACTCTGTATGTTGAACAGGTCAATCAAAGTGGTTTAAGATGCACGTGGATTCTACTTAAGTTCACCAAGACAAAGAGCTTCTACAGTTGCCAATTCTTTTTAGGGAACTCTGCCAGAACAAAAAATAAAAATCAGTTCCAGACAATACCCGTTTATAGCATTGTTCAGGTATACTACATTCTTTTGGGTAGAACTTTCTTATCTTGTAAGATAAGCAGCATATAAATTTGATAAATAAATAAATAAAATCTAGAGGTGATGGAGACCTGATGAACTTACAGTATCTGCCACAAGATAATGATGTTCCTTCTCTTTTTGCATAGAAACAGAACATTTATATAGATTGTTTGAACCAAAGGTAATGAAGAAGGAGCCATAGCATTTTCTAACATATTATTGTATTATCTTTAATTTATAAATTGGTATTTTTCTTTTTATGTAAATCCAGAAGTTGCAAAATATTCTTGGGTAAGTAAAATAACCCCTTCTTACAATTGTCATGTCAAGATCAAGCATGTGAAGGAACCTATGACTGTAAACAGGCAAACAACCTACAATATCCCAAAAGTCAACATTAGTATTAGAGCTTTCACATGACTTACTTTTTACAGTTTACGCAGAAATGGGGGAAAGGATGTAAATATTACATCCTTAGCCACTGATGTCCAAATCCTTATGCCATAGCAGAATTAAAAAGTTATGGCACTACTAAACCTTTAGTTGATCAAGCAATGATCAAATGATTGTGCAAGAGCCATTGGGTTCTTTGTAGAACCCAGTTTTATCAATTGTCATGTGGAAAATGTTAGATCAGATGTAGGTCAATCAATTTAGAGAAGATATTATTTTAAGATAATTATATATTATGACATTTGCAGGCAAAAGTGAGCACTCGTTGAAGGTCTTTGAATCATGGCTATATGTATATTGGTTGTTAGTTTGTTTGTTTTTTTAAAAAGAGAATCTTAATTGAGGAAAACAGTCATCTATATTTGTTTAAGATTAATATTAGTTTAAGGTTAAGAACAAGAAGCGACTTCCAATTGCATTCTGTAGCTTTTTTTAATGCAGACTTAATTGAATATGCATATGCCTTAATATAAATGATGCCTGGATATAGTGGATACCCATAATATCAGGACAGATGATCACAGTGCTTTATGTTGGCTGAGATGTACTGATGGTGAGGGAGAAAAGATGATTAAATAATATTAAAGATAGGCTCTCAAGTTTTCTCATATCTCCAAAAGTCTTTATTACACCCTCTCAGCTTTTAATTGAACACACTGAAGTATGATGTTTTGGCTGGTTTCAAAGGGTTACTCTTGGGTTCCAAAACTGAATCACATTTTCAGTCTAATTATTTTCTCATTATTAACTAAACAATTGTTAAATCAGCAGCAGTTACAAGAGGTTTTTAAAAACGAAAGCCATGGTTAAAGCATAGAAACAGTGAAGGGGGACGGTTTCAATAATGAGAGCATAATTCATGGGCAGAAAAGTTAGATCATGTTACCATGAACAGAGGCATGTCTTTAATACTTCTTCAATAATTAAAATATTCTTTAAGTAGGTATTAAAACTAGTAGAAATATAGGTTTTAATAAATTTATCAGTACATTTCACCAGATCATATGGGGACAGTTCCAAACAGATCAAATTCTGGGCATTGTCACTGTAAATGGGGTTATTTTGCTTCCAAAGACTCTGGGTAATTAACAAAGTGGCAAATATTAAGGCTGGACTTTCCCCCCAATAATCATTTCAAACATAATCCCAGATAGTGGAGTCAAGTGATAATTCTGAAATAGGGTTGATAATTATTTTGGGAATGAGTGAATAACTGGATAAAGCAAATCAATTTTCATGAAATGTATTATCTGCAGCTGCAGAGAGAAATTTGCAGAGATAGGATAAGGATGAAACAACATTTAAAAAGTCTTAGCAATTATCTTAAAAAGTAGGTTGACCTATTCTTGTACCAGACTACTGTTCAGTCTCTAATATACTTTACGTGAAGAATGCTATTCTTCTTCCTAGCTGCTAAAATAAAGAACATTTTAGGGTAGCGAAGATCTGAAGGTTGAATTTCCATGCTAGAAAACTAATTTCAATATTGATGATAAATTTCTGCTAAGCAAGTATACCTGCTATTTGCTGCCTTTAATTCTAAATACGCATCTGCTTTATTCAGCCACTATGCAAACGCTTTGTTCCGGAAACTTTGGGAGGCATAGATTTCCAGGCATCCAAATCTGCCCACCCCAATACCTATTGCATGGGCTTCCATGTGTTCTGCCTTTAAGCAAGACTATTTGCACATCATATCTGGCTATCCCAGGCCAACAAAATACAACACAGACTGCTTTCCCGGAATCATAAAAAGAATGCATGCAGTGTAGAAAACAAATGAGCCCATTCAGGCCTCATGCTGACTTGTGTATAGCCTTACAGACTTCATATTGTCATATTGTAGCACATATGTTCAGATAGAGATAATGCAGCAGTATTGGATGCCAGCCAGCAAATTAATCTATGGCAAAGAAACATGAAACAGATACAGACCTGAGCAGCAGCATTAAACAGACATGAGTCAGAAATATACAGTTGCTTGCATGGGAACTAGATTAGTGGTGTCATCTATGTGGCTATATTCCTCCCCAAGTTGAGCATCTTAGTTTCACACCATGAAAAAGCAGTGACATGAGAAGAGGACCACTGCATTGAGTGAAAGGTTATTTAATAATTGGCATGGAAGGGTGAAGCCATCTCTTGACAAGATAACAGAATAGGAGGAGAAAGGGCCATGACATAATTGGGCCTTCAGGATGACATAGAAGGAGACAGGGCCAGCTCAAAAAGCTAAAATGATAAAATATCATCCATGTGTCTAAGAGTCAGTATATGTTTGCAATTACATATGTCTGTGTTGGAAACTGTCTTTTTTCCTGAATGAATGAATGAATGAATGAATGAATGAATGAATGAATGAATGAATGTGTATGTGTAAAATATATTCGAGGTGGCGCAGTGGTTAGAGTGCAGCACTGCAGGCTACTTCAGCTGACTGCTAGCTGAAGTTCGGCGGTTCAAATCTCACCGGCTCAAGGTTGACTCAGCCTTCCATCCTTCTGAGGTCGGTAAAATGAGGACCCAGATTGTTGGGGGCAATATGCTGACTCTGTGAACTGCTTAGAGAGGGCTGTAAAGCACTGTGAAGCGGTATATAAGTCTAAGTGCTATTACTATTGCTATTATGCTGACTTTTATCCAATAATCAGGAGGTACTGTTCATTTTATGTTTTGTCTCCCATCCCATTCTCACAAACTCTCTTCCAAAATAGGAGATTATAAGTGTAAAGAGTACCTAGAAGAATTCTTCTCTTGCATATATGCTGGATAAATACATAAAGTTGTTAAAATCAGCCAAATAGAAGATAAAATCAATTTTTCAAGAAATTCTATTTTCTAGACTCTAAATCAGGGGTGGGTTTTGGATCCTTTTGCTGCTGGTTTGTTCAGGGGGTGGGTGCGCGCACACGTGTGCAGCAATCAAAAAATAGCTTCTGCGCATGTGTAGAAGCAAAAATTAGCTTCTGCGCATGCGCAGAAGCAAAATCCAAGATGACGGTGCCCATGGAGACACCGACAGAACTGGCTCCGTGACGTCATCACCGATTTACTAACGGTTCTAAAGAACCGGTTAGAACCAGTAGGAACCCACCTCTGCTCTAAATAATGGGTCCCATTATTTAAAAGGTCTAGAAGTGATGTGACTTCTTCAGAAATGGCAACACTTTTCAAATAAATACTGAGATTTAAGAGGAGATGGAGGAACCCAAGATTTATTCAAGCCCATTCTCTTGTTCTTGCTCTCTCTCCTGCATTCAATTGTATTGATTTCAGCAAATAGAAATGGTCTCTGATTAGATGAATTTTAAATTCCTAGGACACAAATGACATGAAAGAATCAGCCTCTCTTACCAAGTACCCAGTGCATATAATATAAATGATTTTCCAAAAAGTTGGTGAGCATAAAATGCATCCAAGCTACATTTATCTAAGGATAAAACAAAAAGATAAGCAAGTTTTTAAGCAGTAGCATGCACACAACTATATCACATTTTTTTTGTGCTAAATTTATTCATGTACTGCAGATATTGAAGTAAAAAAATGAAAAAAATCTGTATGGATAGCAAATAATACCAAAACAATGACTATTTTTCATTTTAGATGTCCAAGAATACTTGGGCAATATTATTAAATATTGGAATATTTGGAGAGAAAAAGAGAGAGAGAGACAGAATGCAGGAGAGTGAAGAAGGACTTTTTTTAGCTCTGTAATTTTCTTTAAGAGAGGAATCTTGCTTGACTGTGAGAAAGCGACTGACAGATGTGTTATATTTGAAGATTTCGAAGAGGCCATTCAGTGTCTCATAAAAGGTTTTCCTCAGACAATCCAGTCATTTATTTGTTCAGAAACCTCATGAAGGCCTCACAGGGTCAGGAGTCGTAAAGATATTCCATTGTTTCCTGTCAAGGAGGTCTCCATTTTGTACAGAGATGCAATATTTACTGGAGGCAAGATAGTAATTGTTACATAAAATATCAGTCTTGCCACAGAAACAGGACTGTGGGTGTTTTAATGAGCTGAAATCCTCAAAGAGAAGCATCTAATTCTCCTGTTATGGATTTTGCTAAGTGCCCATTGGTATTTGCTTTTACAAGAGGCTGAAGTACAAGGCTACTCTAGCAGCCCTTCACTTGAGCTCATTATAAACATTTCCTTTCAATTCACACACTTCTGTGGTAATCTTTGGCATGTTTTAATGTCCCAGCGTGTTGACAGAGAGCTATTTAATTCTGCAAATCAAAAGAAATGGGCAGGGGCAATTCTAAAAAAGTGTGATACTATTTGTGGTCTCGGGAAAGTGATTGACCGATCTGATAATTTTATACCAGTGATATCTTCTCATTGAGTTAATCAACATTAAGGATAAGATAATCCCTGGCCTTAACTGATACTTGAAATTAATTGTTTATAACATTTGTGTCATTTTTATAATTCCAGAGATATGTATAACAATTACAAATACAATTGAAAAGAATGCACACACACCCGCACATGCACACACACAATGTTATATACCCCAAAGTTACAGCCATCTCATGGTTTGCAGGAAGCCTCCAGATCTGCCTGAAATCAAACTACTGACATTGATCTCAAATCATTAACAGTGGAGATGTGATTTCTCGAGTTTTGTCCACAACAAGACAGAATACAGGAGGTCCTCAACTTATGAGCACAATTGAATCCAAAATTTCTGTTGTTACGTGAGACATTTGTTAAGTGAATTTTGCCCAATTTTACAACTTTTCTTGCCTCGGTTGTTAAGTGAATCACTGCAGTTGATAAGTTAGGAACCCAGTTGTTAAGTGACTCTGGCTTCCCCATTGACTTTGCTGGTCAGAAGTTGCAAAAGGTAATCACATGAACTTGGGACATAAATATGAACCAATTGCCAAGCATCTGAATTTTGATCACAGAATCATGGGGATGCTGGAAAGGTCGTAAATGTAAAAAACTGTCATAAGTCACTTATTTCAGTGGTGTGGTAGCTTTGAACGGTCACTAAACAAACTGTTGTAAGTCGAGGACTACCTGTAGTTATTTACTACAGTGAAAATACCAGATTGGCCTTTCTGCTAAATAGAACCTCCCATGTCTGACTGTCTGAATGCCATCAGTTTCCCCACTGAAGACTATGGTAACCACCCCCGCAACAGAAAGCCAAACCTGCGCACCAAAAGTTACCTTCCCTGTTTTTAAACAATTCAAAACTAATTACCACAGACCAAGAATTTAAAAAGCTGTTTATAAAGTAAAGGATCCTAACCAAAACATGCTGATCATTGTAATCATTTACTTTAATTGTCTCCTATGTAGGAACAACTGCAGATTTGTGGAAGGCAAGATCATTCTTTTGTTATCTTTGGGGAAAAAAATGAGCTATTGAATCTCTTTGGGATAAAATTGATAAGTGGGTCTAGGGACCATGTGTCTTGTTAGAAGCATCTGTCTTCTATTCATGCTTGTAAGCTTCCCAGATACACTTGCTTGGTTTGCATCAGATAAAGTGATAGATTAGAGAAGCCCTAGGCCTGATCCAAATAGAATCACCTTATATTCTTTTAATCATTATAAAACAAAGTGTTTGAGAGATGAACTAGTAGATCTGAATGTTTATAGGGAATAATTACTTGAAAAGAATATATATTTATTTTTTCAAGTAAGTATCTCTATCTCTGTCTCACATCAGAAAGGCATCACATAATTCTTGTATTAGTCGAGGTGGCGCAGTGGTTAGAGTGCAGTACTGCAGGCTACTTCAGCTGACTGCTAGCTGCAGTTCGGCAGTTCAAATCTCACCAACTCAAGGTTGACTCAGCCTTCCATCCTTCTGAGGTCGGTAAAATGAGGACCCAGATTGTTGGGGGCAATATGCTGACTCTGTGAACCGCTTAGAGAGGGCTGTAAAGCACTGTAAAGTGGTATATAAGTCTAAGTGCTATTGCTATTGCTATTCTTCATGATGATTGGAATTTCTTCTATCATTCTCCAGTTAAAATTTTTGAGACAGAATCTTGAGCTGAACCCTGGCCCAAATTGAGTCTGTAATCCTAAGCACCTTTACTTTGAATTCAGACTAAATTCTGTAGTCTATCAGATTGCAGTATTATCAGGAGCTCACATTATCTTACAAACAGCATGGACCGTATTTGTTAAGACTATGCCAGCTCATGCTTTAGTGCTAATATATCTGTTATTTTGAGAACACATGAATTTTCTCTTTTTCCTTATATAAACATTTCAGAACAATCCACAGCCTTGATTTATACTTGTCTAATACGCACATTCACACCTCAGCATTCTTGAGGAACATTTTATTTTCCAGATCAGTATTTTACCAAATACTTGAATCTTTTGAAAACAATCAAGCAGTTCACTGTAATGGAGCCCATGCAGAAGTAAGAATGAAGAACTGCGGGGCAAAACAATTATATTTGTATATAATAAAATATTTTTTTAAAATGTATATTTTATATGCAAAGTACAAGAATGTGATATTGATGAAGTATGGAAGAATTTTCTTTTGAACAAACATGTAAAGCACTTTGATTACAGAGTAATTGATTATACCAATAAGGTTTTTCTAAGACTTTATTATGTAGTTCTTTTTTTTAAAAAAAAAATCTTGATAAAACTGGCAAAGCCCTCAAAAAGTTGGACCATTACTTCTTTAGCCTAAACCTTGCTAAACCCTCTTGATTTTTTTTT
The DNA here is from genome assembly GCA_003457575.1 of Thermophis baileyi. Lineage (NCBI taxonomy): Eukaryota > Metazoa > Chordata > Lepidosauria > Squamata > Dipsadidae > Thermophis > Thermophis baileyi. The sequence continues at coordinate 3,332,853 of QLTV01004233.1, read as the reverse complement.
TAATTTCAGGTTTGAACAATGATATTATTGATATTGTTATTCATTTCTTGTTTGCCTACCCCGTGGGAATGACAACTTCTAATAAGAGTAACCAGTTTAAGAAAGGGCTGCATTGCCTCATAGGTAATCTCTTTGGCTGGTTTGATGGCCAGTCAAAAACATAGAGAGAGACAAGCCAGATCTGAAAGTGAGTGAGAATATCCATTTTCTATCTGACACACTCTTTCAATCTACAGGGAAGAAGAGAGATACTTTACCAGGTCTCAACCCCTGTTCGATTAAAAGCTTTTGAATGAGGCTGAAATTATACAACTTGTCATTGTGGTTTGTAGGATCTCAGGATTATGAAGATACAGGGATATGAAACTTTATCTTACCCATGTGGATGTCCCCAAAGAAAAGGATAACTTAATATGCCAGGTGTACTTGACATCTGGAATGGAATCTAACTTCTATCACCTTTAAATAATTACAGAAGAAACTTCACGACTCTGAAGAAGTACACTTGCTTCCCACATTAAACAATCAACAACAATTTAATTTTCTCATTTTAAGAGTCTACCATAGAAAGTAACCTTAGTTCTTATATCACTTACTTCAAAATTATGTTTAAAAATTAAATATACTATAGAATAGAACAGAACAGAACAGAACAGAACAGAACGAGAGGAGAGGTGAGGAGAGGAGAGGAGAGGAGAGGTGAGGAGAGGAGAGGAGAGGAGTGGAGTGGAGTGGAGTGGAGTGGAGTGGAGTGGAGTGGAGTGGAGTGGAGTGGAGTGGAGTGGAGTGGTGTGTGGGAGTGGAGTGGAGTGGAGTGGAGTGGAGTGGAGTGGAGTGGAGTGGTGTGTAGTGTAGTGGAGTTGAATGGAATGTAATTCAGCAAGATTTCTCTTCCCTACCCCCATTTGCTCTTCTAGGAGAGAGAGAGAGAGAGAGAGAGAGAGA
>QLTV01004233.1:3279772-3325059 GCA_003457575.1 Thermophis baileyi | reverse complement strand
CATTCCATTCCTCTCTCTCTCTCTCTCACACTCTCTCACTCTCTCTCTCTCTCTCTCTCTCTCTCTCTCTCTCTCTCTTTCTCATGTATCTATGTAGTTTTCTCATACATATGCTGCATTAAGACACCACTTAACCTCTAGGTTTTTTTAGTGAGAACATTGTTTAAAATTTCATAGAGAAAATAACAGAATATTGATTTTTTTTTCCTTTTTTCTTGCTGCTATGCCAAAGTAGAATAAGCTCAAAAAGATCTTGTCATTTAAATCCTTAAGATTCAAATTTAAATACCTATTTAAGATAATTAAACCCAAATGTATTTCCCACACACACACATATAGACAGACAAATCTGTTTCTGGCATATACTTTTCTGAATCCAAAGGTCTGACTAAAGATAAAGGATAGTTATTTTCTACGCCTTGAAAATAAGAAATATTGAAGCAAGGTGTTATACCCATTTCAAAGTGTGGTTTTTTTTTTTTTTTTTGCTAAATATGGTGGCCAGCTTTTAACCAGACTGTCATTTCTATATAGGTATGAGTTTATACTACTCACCATTTTCAGCCTGTCCTTTTTGATTTGTTGTTTATATGTGTATGAAATCCTAATTAATTACCATCCACTTGTAGCAGATAGTTATATTTGCCAGTTTCCCATGACAGTGCATGTGCACAACATACGATCTAAATAGAAAGGTAATCTATTGAAAATAAATTTGCTCTATACAGCCACCCAGTGTGTGCTCTCTACAAAGGCAGGTTTAAATAACCCCTTCACATATTCACAACTTCCTGAGGAAGTCAAATGATGCTTACACATATGTTGGCCTTACCCCCTGCAAAATTCAATTCTCTGTCTTGGCCATATGTTAAAATTATATTTGATGATGTCATACAGACAGAGGTACGTACATTCAGTTCCTCCTTGTAAGCCTGATCCCTGATAGTCTCAGCAATTTCTTTTTCTTTTATGCACACTGAGAGCATATGCACCAAGACAATTTCCTTGTGTGTCCAATCACACTTGGCCAATAAAAAATTCTATTCTATTCTATTCTATTCTATTCTATTCTATTCTATTCTATTCTATTCTATTCTATTCTATTCTATTCTATTCTATTCTATTCTATTCTATTCTATGATGCTCCTGTTATGAGTCTTTTTCACACAAACTGAGACACATGAGATCAGACATTTGAAACTCAGCCCTGCAGACTACACATTTTCTACACTCATATCTAATATTTTAGGACTTTTTTTGTTAGCATGTTTGAAATAGACCTGACATGCTGAATTTTTTCTCAAATAATATGATGTAATTAACATCTTGCACTTTTACGTGGCACCAAATATTACACTGTTTATGTCTCCAGCTGCCTTATGGTTGTTGTTAGAACATTGTTTATTCCTATTTTATCTCAGCTTCTAGTTACAAAAATAAGTCAGAACCAAAATATGCCAAGTCTGTATTGCTCAAGCAGTTGTTATCAGCTTGGGAAAACCATCCAAATTCTATAGAGACAAAACACCATGCTGTAGTTGTGCTTCTGGGTTAAATGACACAAACCAGCCATCAGTGAGGCCTATGGGAAATTATTAAGGGAAAGGAGAAGGAGAAAGAAAGCTTAACATATTGAGATGTGTACTGGTTTAGGAAGCAGACTAATTGAAACAGACCTGCTGATAAGACTCTCCTATCTCAGGAATCCCGAGTCTGATGTGGGAGAAATGCTGCCTTTCCATCATCAGTGTTTGATACACTAACTCCTTTCTATTAAACCTGCTGACACAACTTACTGATCAGAACCTGTTCTTTGGGAAATGGCTTATTTACAGGAAAAGGGGATGAGGGGAGAAAATAAAAGCAGTTAAGACCTTTCCCTCCCTTTTAATCTCAGAGGATATTATCAGTCTCTCCCGGTGTGTGGGTTTGGCGTCGTCTGGGCAGAAAAACGCACAATACACTCAATGTGAAAGATGCAAGATGATCTTGGGACAGACAAATCTCTTCCCACCTACTATGATGGGTGGTAGCAGGTAGCAGCGTTTTCCAATTTCCCTCATTGAGATACAGGCTGCCGCTAATAGTGGGCCCTCAGCTTAAGTTACCTGAACTTTGCCTTTCCTCTTATCTACCAGTTAAAAATTGAAGAGTGATGAATGTAGAACTATGTGTGTGGGTATGTGTATAGGGGTATATATATGCATTCACTCACATATGCACACAAACACAAACACACACACACACACACACACACACACACACAAAATCCGCCTTTTACATGAAAGAATAAATCTAGCTCAACAAATAATATATTACTTATGTAAATATTATCTCTTTGCCAAAGTAGAATGCTGCTAAACTTGCTGACCTAGAAAGATGGGTGTGTGCCATTGTAATTTGTTGTCCAATACAATTTAATAATAAAGAGAAATAGAAGAGGTTGTGTGAAAGTGAGCCTGCTCAGTCTCAACATTGTGCTTTGCACCCAAGTTGTAATACACAAATCTTTGGGTCCACAGAGATGGTGTACACCACAAGGAAATGTCATTTCAAGCTTCAGATGGAACCAGTCTACTAGCTTGATTGACTGCTTTGTTTCTGGCTGCATCTGTCCTGCTGCTTCAAGGGAGAGAGTACTTTGAAGCTTCACTGAAGCAAAGCACGGCTTTGAGCTGATGAACTGCCCTGGCAACTTTTAGTGTGTTTGTGTGTAACTTTGAGTCAATGCTGACTCTTGGCAACTGTCTGGATAAGTCATGGTAGTTTACTCAGCAAGATTATGCCATTGCCATCTTCTTAAGGCTGAGAGAGAATGACTGGCCCAAGGTCACCCAGCTGGCTTTGTGCCTTAGGCAGGACTAGAACTTATAGGTTTCCTGATTTCTAGGCTGATGCCTTAACCAACCGGGAATAAAGTTTTAAATATTCCAAAGTGAGCTCAGCTCAGCTCCTGGTCACTATATGGACACATCCAGATAGTTATTTTGGCAGGCAAATAGAAGTGATTTTGTTCGTGCTTTCTTCCAGGAGACATTTTGATTTTCCAGTTTAACCAACAGCCTTGGAACTTCAGGAAGTTTCTCATATCAATCCAATCTTCTTAGTTCTGGGTTTAGAAAACCAAAGATATGTGTCAAAACATTCATTGACAAAAGAGTACGTGAATCAGATGGTCAAAATCAGATCTGGCACTGTGTAACGTTTTTAAACAGATGGTAGAAGTATGTTTATTTAAAAACCCTTTGGCTTAATGTTTTATTCTAACTTTATTGATTTCATGGTTAATATTATATGAGTTACTGTATCTTACTGGTTGTAATAGGTTTATTGTTGAAATTTGTAATATTTTTCTGATTAGAAATGGAAGGATTTATTATAGGATATTTTTTTTCTATCTTGAACACTTTCTCAATGTAAGCACATATTTGTGTATGTGTTTGTGTTTAATAACCAGGGGTTATTAAATAAAATCTGTAGAAATGATGTGATTTAGTTGCAATCTTCCTTTGGATTCCGAATCCCACTCTTTTTTCAAATTTCCTGAAATGTAATTATTTGTCCTAATTTGTCTTAAGAGCTGCAATTCCCCCCTTCAGTTCTCCTTATATGATTCATCCCATCGTTATTGATGTCCTTTAAGAGTTGGTAATAAAAGGAAGCTGTAATGTGATTCTCAACAGGCTTCATTTGCTCACCTTGATATTGTTGCAGAGCAATATACCGTGCTGCATCTTGATGTTCATTATGTGACTCGTAATTAGCTGGCATCATTTGAGCTCAATAAAATAAAAGGAAAGAAACGGTTTTGAAGAAGGATGGGGTGAAGTTCACAATACAGGTAATCCTTGACATGATTACAATTGGGACCAGAATTTCTGTTGCTAAGCAAAGTGATTGTTAAGTGGGTTGCTCCTGATTTTATGACCTTGTTTGCCATGGTTATTAAGTGAAACATTGCAGTTGTTAAATGAGTCATGTGGCCATTAAGCAAATATGGCTTCCACTGTTCCCTCTAAGGTGCGCGGCCACGTGGCCGCGCATGTAACGAGAGAATGCCGTGCGGTAGTTTCCAACTTCCACGCGGCATTTTCTAATGGCAGAGGCTGCGCGCCTGCGCGCCCACGCACCTGAAAAGAGAGCACCGTGCGCCAGTTTCTAATTGCCGCGCGGCGTTTTCTACTGTTACAGGGAACATTGATGGCTTCCCCCACTGACTTTGCTTGTTGGAAACCAGCTGGGAAGGTCATAAATTCCAATTGCATGACCCAGGAAACTGTGGTCCCCTTGTAAATTCATGCCTGTTGCAAAATGCCTGAATTTTTATTTTGTTTCATACTTATGACCATTGCAGGATGCTGCAATGGTCTTAAGTACGAGGATCAATCCTAAGTGACTTTCTTTAGTGCCACTGTAACTTCGAACAGTTGCTAAAGAAATGGCTGTAAGTTCAGGACTTCTTGTAACATCATAAATATTTTTCAGTAGTTCTGAGGGGAAAAAAAGAATTAAAAAAGAGCAATATTAGACTTCTCAAAACCCTGTACCCCCTACAAACTGGAAATCTTTGCTTGTATGCAGCAAATCATTCTCATTCATCATCTCAATCTATTTTTCAGGAGTGTAAGCAGAGGTGGGTTCTTACCGGTTCTATCCTGTTCTTTAGAACCGTTAGCAACTCGGCGATGACGTCACGGAGCCGGTTCTGTCGGTTTCTCCATGGGCGCTGCCATCTTGGATTTTGCTTCTGCACATGCACAGAAGCTAATTTTTACTTCTGCGCATGCGCAGAAGCTATTTTTTGATTGCTGTGGGCGTGCGCACGGCGCAACCCTGAGAGAATCGGCAGCAAAAGGATCCTCAACCCACCCCTGAGTGTAAGGATTATAGAACAATTAAAGCTGAAACATTTGAACATTCCAACGCAAAGTATCAGTTGTTAAGTTGCATAGCAGAAAAACATATATATTTTGTTTTCAAATCTAAATCATATCAGTATTTTCTGCTGATCTTCTTTTCCAAAAGAACTTCTTTCCCATAATATATACTGCTTATTAGGGAAGAATAAAGCTGCCCATTATATTTTGCTTCATTTTCCTGACCTCAGGTTCCTATCAGCTTATTTCTGCATCAGTTTATGAAACTATTCTAATAAAACTCCTTGTGAAAATTGCTATAGCTTCTTCAGGACATTTTTCCAATAGCTTTATTTGCAATTATTTTATGCGTGCTCTGGAAGAAGCATTTCACGAATGCAAAACCTGCCTTGTGCTTTTTCTCCTGATATACTCATTTTGGGGTACACATTTGTGCTTTACTTTGAGTAATGAAACATGGTTCAAAATTCTAAGGAAATGCAAATATTAGTATGCAGGTGTGCTATAGTCAACACAGACGTTTGGCAAAGGCAAATTGAGTGAATTCATACAATAATTGAAACAGGATACATCCATCCAAATATTTAGCTAAGTCTCTATATTATCTTACAATACAGAAAAGAAAAATCTAAAATAATGTATGTTCTCCATGATTTATATAACTAGAGCAGAAAATTTTACCCTGTACTACACATGTAGACAATGTCCTCTGAAATGGATACTACAGCTTGCTTCCCAAGCATTTGAAAACTTTTAAAGGCAGGAATGGAAATAGAAACCTCTCCCAAACCCCAGAAGGCAACACAGAGCCATGGTGGCACAGTGGTTAGAAAGCAGTACTGCTGGCTAATTCTGCTGACTGCCAGCAGTTCAATTCTGACCAGCTCAAGGTTGACTCATCCTTCCTCAGGTCAGTAAAATGAGGAGCCAGATTGTTGGGGGCAATATGCTGACTCTGTAAACCCTTTAGAGAGGGCTGTAGAGCACTATGAAGTGGTATATAAGTCTAAGTGCTATTGCTATAGTACATATCCATCATCTCCCACAGTATTTGCAATATATCTTGAAGGTACAGGTACTCCTCAACTTACAACAGTTCATTTAATGACTGTTCAAAGTTACAACAGTTACAAAAGTGACTTATTATCTTTTTTCACACTTATGACCATTGCCGTGTCCCCATGGTCATGTGATTTACATTCGGATGTTTGACAACTGGTTCATATTTATGACAGTTGCAGCGTCCTGGGGTCATGTGATCACCTTTGGCGACCGTCTGACAAGCAAAGTCAATGAGGAAGCCAGATTCACTTAACAACTGTGTTACTAATTTAACAGCTGCAGTGATTTGGTTAACAAATGTGGCAAGAAAAGTTGTAAAATGGGGAAAAATTCACTTAATAAATTTCTCACTTAGCAACATAAATTCTGGCCTTAATTGCAGTCGTAAGTTGAGAACTACCTGTACTTTAAAAACGTAGTCCTAAAAATGCAAGCAAGTCTTTTCTTAGCATGATGTCATGCCTTCCCCTCAGCTGTCCTTGAAGACCAAAATTCAGAGAAACAATATCCCTGTGACTCTAGACACCCAAAAACAACAGATTATGTGCTCCTCCAGCGCTTGTACCTTAATAGCCATAATTACTGCATAAATACCCAGGGAGCGAAGGACAATTGTATACAGGTAGTCCTTGACTTACAACCATTCATTTAGAGACCATTCAAAGTTACAACGGGACTGAAAAAAGTGACCTATGACCAATCCTTGCACTTGAAACTGTGGCAGCATCCTCAAGGTCACATGACCAAAAGTTGGGCACTTGGCAACTGACATATATTTATGATGGTTGCTATATCTTCGGAGTCACATGATAACCACTGGCAGCTGGTTTCTGATGAGCAAAGTCAATGGGAGAAAGTGGATTCAATTAACAACTCCATGATTCACTTAACAATTCCATGATTCACTTAACAATCTTGGCAAAATGGTCATAAAATTGGGTGTGACTCACTTAAAAACTGCCTTGGTTAGCACCGGCAATTCTGGTCCCATTAATGGTTGTAACTTGAGTACTATCTGTAATTTGAGTACTATCTATTGCTTTCAGATACCAACCCTACTTCAACATACAATGTTGCCAGTTTCTATGCTGCAGCACTCAAAATTTGTCAGATGATGGCCTGTGCCTGAGAATCAACTAGATTTAATGAGTACCTATTGTAGTTTACCATATTAGAATACATATAACTTGATACAGTTCTCCACATGTTTTATATTCGCCTACCCCAAATAGTGACTATAAGGTCATAAAAAAGGAGGATTATTTAATGCTCCTAACCCTTCTTTTAGACTCTTGTCTTTTAGATATACCGTACTTTACGTTTTAATGTATATATCTTTTAGCTTTTATTTTTTTTATTTTTAGATGAATTTTTATGCTTTTTAATAACTATAATCCATTATCCTTATGATGGTCTATGATTATAATAAAGACTTTAAGAAGAATAGAATAGAATAGAATAGAATAGAATAGAATAGAATAGAATAGAATAGAATAGAATAGAATAGAATAGAATAGAATAGAATAGAATAGAATAGAATAACAGAGCTGGAAGGCACCTTGGAGGTCTTCTAGTCCAACCCCCTGCTCAGGCAGGAAACCCTATACAATTTCCGACAAATGGTTGTCCAATCTCTTCTTAAAAACTTCCAGTGTTGGAGCATTCACAACTTCTGGAGGCAAGCTGTTCCACTGATTAATTGTTCTAACTGTCAGGAAATTTCTTCTTAGTTCTAGGTTGCTTCTTTGATTTGCAAGTATGTCTGTTCTTGGAAATAATGCCAATGTGCTTAATAAGTTTAGTCCCAGGAAAACAGACACTGGACTATCACTGTGGGGCAATGAGAGAGAAATGCCACTCAAATGATGTAACTCATTTCCCATTGAAAACGATAGCAAAACTCCCCTTTGTTTTGAAGGTCTTGGATTGCACCCAAGAATTGCCGAAGGAATGTGGCTATCTGGCACTATTTCATCCTCCCTAAGATAGTGAAGAGGAAGAAAAGCGGAATAATTATGAGTGCTAACAAAAGGCAAGAAACTTGTTCACCCATGAAACAGAGGGTGACTAACCAAGGCTAGAAAAATAACACAGAGTACATGATGGGCAACAGGACAGCATGGCTGTAAGTCAATAGTGCATTGTAATGTTACTTATTTTAAAAGAGTCTGAATCAGTAAATGTTCTATAGAATTGTAGTTGAAGATGTTACCCGCTCTACATGAATGTTACAAGATAACAGTGACCGGGGGCAAAACCTGAATTAAATGGTAATGAAATTTCTGCTCACTGAGTGCTTAGAGACCAGAAAATTGTTTTCATCCTTGCAATTCAAACATCAGTAATTTCAGTTCCAATATTTTTGAGTATCAGAAGTGCTATGCAAAGTCACTCTCCCAATTTAGTTTATTTACATTCTGAATTTTCATTCAGGAGCTCAAGGTGGCATACATCCATTTCTCCCCGCAACAACTCTGGTGAGTTTGATTGGCTGAGAAAGAATGACTGGCTAAAAAGTCAACCAGGAAATCTCCATGGCAAAGGGTGGATCAGAATCTGGGTCTCCCTGCTTTCAAAAGTACATCTTAACCCACTATACCACACTGACTTCATTCTGATGAGGTACATAAAAAGTAAAATAATGCCTTATAACATGTGACTGAATTCCATCAACCAAAAGTCAAAATGGTAAGTGGGACTAAGGAAAGCATTAAAACCCAGTTAAATCCCAACTATCTATAATCTACTGATCTACTACCTGTTTTTTTCTTTATTTCAATTAAGGATTTGCCATAACAAAAGCATCTGTAGGGCTGGTTTCTTCCTGTCAGTTTAACCAGATCCTTTAGTCCTGATGATTACAGGGCCAGGATCAGAGTGTCAGTAGCAACCATAGGATGGAGGATGGGGTAGGCCTATGGGGGCAGCATTGCATTTTCATTATGCAAGCCCCATCACTCTTTACACATGTCATGATGATGCATATGTTACAAAAGGGACAAAGTTTATGGCACTTTGGGGGTTTTTTGGTCAATTTGATAAAAGCAGAAAAAAGCCTTTGGAGGATGCATTCAAATAAGTCTAAAGAATACTAGCTTGCTTATTTACTTAAACTGGCCATTTTGGGTCCTGTGAACTCAAAAGACAAGGGTTAATATAGAAGTAATTCTCTCTTCTAGCTACCAGTACAGAGAAGGAAAATTAGAACAGAAGAGTTTCTACAGGCACCCAATTCCCCTGTGTGTATGTGAGTTTTAATCTTCAAGAAGGGTTCAAGAAAGAAAGAAAAGAAAAGGGGTGTGTTTGTCATCCTTTCTACAATTGATTAAAAAGAAAAAAAAATAAAGATTCTTCACCAGCCTCCACAAAGGTCAATGTAAATACCAGCCAAGATGGCTGCTCCTGATATAACCATTCCTTTCATTACTTCATAGTCTGTTGATGCATTGCTGGCTAAATCACTTATCCGGAATAGCAGCAGACTGGATCAGTTGTGACATGCAAATGCAAGCAAGAATTGCTTTGTGTAGTAATATAAATGTAATGTATTTTATTTTGTTAGAAAAGCAGTACTTTTGTCCTTTGGGTCTCTCTTCCTCTCCCTCTTCCTCTGTGTGTGTGTGTGTGTGTGTGTGTGTGTGTGTGTGTGAGAGAGAGAGAGAGAGAGAGAGAGAGAGAGAGAGAGAGAGAGAGAGAGAGAGAGAGAGAGAGAGAGAGAGCACATGTATGTATGTATGTATGTATATTTGTATAGATATGTCTATGTTAAGGAAAGTGACAAATAAACACAGGTTATCGTGTGTAGACAATCCTGATATTATTTTTCTGCAACCTATATTTTCTTTTCTTATGTAATAATTTTGTTTTGTGTGCAAAATTGTATTCTAATCAGAAAAAGGAGGATGGCTGCAACTCTGCTGGACTTTTATAAGGCCCTAAAGGCCTGAAGCCCCAAATGTGTGAAGAAATCAAAGAATGCAAATCAAACTGATTTGATTTGCAGTCTACTAGTTGTCCTATTAATGCTTAATTGTGATGTCTTCTTTCTTGGCTGTTGTGTCATTTAATGTTTGTATTTGTGATGGGAATTTTTTTAAATGTATTTTAAGCTTCTTTGCTGCCCAGAATTGCTTGTTGAGATGAGTGGTCATACAAATCTTATAAAAAATAAAGAAATAAGCAAGCAAGCAAGCAAGCAAGCTAAAATACGCTGTTTGATGATACACTCAGTTCTATGCCAGAGTTTGTTTGTTTGTATGGCTGTCCATCTTCAACAACTCTGAGCGGCTCATGACACCATTAAAAGAACAAAATCATAATACTAAAACTAAAAACCCAGCATCCCAGACATCCTCTTAGGATGCTCCAATGACCACCTATAAACTCTGTCACTCTACCTCAGTGCCAGGTCTTGATGGCCTTCCAATACCAAGTATTTGCTTTTTTGCTGTTTCTTTTACAGCTTTCTTCATATAAAAATTTACAGAAGTTTTCTTTCACATCCCTACTTAAAAATTGCCATGTGTCCTAAAAAGACGTTAATAAATGAAATATTTTTTAAAAAATAAATTTAAAATGGCACTTCATCCATCCATTCACCCATCCATCCGTGGATTTGTCTGTCTTTATTCAGTTATTCATATATGTACATAGTTCTATTTTTGTGACCTGCCTTAGGTCAGATTGTAAGAATCCTACCCTACCAATTAAAGAACAATAACGCACAGCAAAGTAAGGGTTTAGGCAGGGCTGTCAAACTCACGGCCCGCTGGCCGGATGCGTCACGCGCTGGCCATGCCCACGTCCGGTTTAGCGAAGGGGGAAAAAGTCGTGATATGTCACGTGATGCCGCCATGATGACACGAGTTTGACACCCCTGGTTTAAGAGGAATGAGAAGCCCATTTCACATCCTGACCCCACAAACACCTCCATCTCAATGACTTGAAATCCTGCCGTAAAATGCTGAGTCCTCAGTGAGAAAACGGGTGCACTTTCAGAGGTCTCAAATTCCCATATTGTTTTTATTTATTAAAAGGAATATTGGGAAAAAATGCTTCCGTAAAATATGCAATTTGCCCCCAAAATCTCGGTGGTGTGACCAAGGGGAAGTACAAATGGGGTGCAAGATATAAACTGCAGGTTAAGGAGTCCAGCTTGATAACAAAGACCTCTGTGTTTGCACACATTGTCAAATTTACGGAAAAGAAGATTACCTGAATTTAAAATTATTATTCTAAAAAAAGAAAAGAAAAACGGACATATACTGTACATGTTACAAACCAGGACTGAAATCTGTTGCAAAGGTCGGTTTCCCCAACTTATCAATCTAGGTTGCAAACTGTAGTTGAAACCAAAGCTAGAGATTTCCTTGACTTGTATATGTGTGTTTAATATTCATAAGCCATTTGAATTAATCACTACCAATTAAAATTAATTGTCTTAAAAATTAAATTACCTCATTTATAACATTAATTGATCTCACATTTGCATATATCAATCAACTTTCTCTTACTCACTCTTGAACAATGAGAGCCAATTTGGTCTGGCCTAGAAACCAGGAGATGTGAGTTCTAGTCCCATCCTAGTTGGCATGAAAGCCAACTGAGTGACTTTAGGTAAATCACTCTCTCTTTAGTCCAACCCACCCACAGGGTTGTTGTTGTTGTGGGGAAAATAGGAGGAGGAAGGAGTATTAGGTATTTCATTGCCTTGAGTTATTTATAAAAATAATAAATGTAAAAAATCTTTTTAAAGAACCCACCAAGATATACAAGTACAAACATTCCTCTTTTTCCTTCCAATAGTGATACAAGACTGAAGTTGAAAAGTTTAAATCAGAACTCAGTGGAAACAAAATGAGTGGACAAAGTAAACGGATGAGAAGGAAATAAGAGCTGAAACCATTTTTAGGTGGCACAAAGAGTTTCCATCAAGAATCTCATCAGAAAGCAGCCTCCCTCCAAGCAGTAGCTATAATCAAACCACCTTCACTTCTAAACAGCAACATATACAGCTGTGTACATTTACCACATCTGGTTTTCTCAGCAAAAACAAATAACTTCTCCAATTCTCATGCAATTACTTGCAGACAACACTATTATTTTCTGTTCTGGCAAATACAGTAATATTTCTAGATGGTATTGTAAATCAATAAATTGTACCAGATATGTGCAATCTATTGAATGGGAAGAAGTCTTAACAATGGCATGTTCTTTTTGTAAAAGCCAAATTGAAAGTTTTATGTTAAAGTTCACTCTACAAGAGGGGTCTGGAAGAACCTAATCATCCTTTTCCTAGGCTCACTGGTACAGAGACACAGGACAATAAGTACTTATCAGGGCATGTGCATTTCATGGTGGCCCAACATTGGGATAGCACTTCAAGTATTAAAGTGAAATGCAAAATCCAAGATTGACATTTCAAAATGACCACAAACTCTGACTCAGTCTAAATTACTCTGATAGCCTTGCAATTGGTGTTGTTTCAAATCATGAGGACACCAGAATGACAATTTCAATGATCATCAAAATAGTATTGCATAAAAGGTGCAGTTGTAAACTATTCATCACTTCTATCAGGACATTTGATACAAGTACATAATTTAAGTCATTTGAGCAATCATGTCCCAGTGCATACTGTATGTCATCAATAGCCTTGCAGACACCCATAAGAGAGAGAAAAATAATATCGAGAAAAGAGGTCCAGGCTTCTTCGACAATGAATAAATTCAGACACAGTTTTAAATTCCTTCCAGAGATGTTGATGTGCTGCTAGTGAGCTTGTCATGATAGGATATAACATAGTTCCTCTCCAACTTTTAGTTCTTTGTTTTGGTTCCCATTCCCTCTTCATCTGATGAGATGATGAGATTTAATGCAACTGTCAGCCGTCCCAACTTGGTCAGTTAGAAAAGAAAGACTCCCAAATCCATGGTTAATGAAAGTACACTTTATTAAAGCCAAAGGGTTACAATGTAGTAAAGCCAGATCTTAATTTTTGTGCCCAAAGCATCTTCCCTTCTCCCCACCTTCCCAGCTGGTTATCTCCCATTGCCAATTACATTCAAACAATTTGTTTTGGTAACAGTCTCTAGCTTGGTGGGCTGGATGGTGTTGCATTCCATGGCATGACCTTGAAACGGCCGGCGACCCTCACAGGATGGCACAACGAGTAGTTTCCATTCCTCTTATCCCAATCGCCAACCTCCCCTCAGCTCCTTCCCCCCTGGCATCTGATGAAGCATGACAAGTGCAACAGGATGGCAGTCCTGACATTAACAAATAAATGCTAGATGACCCCACTTACTTTCTAAGTAGACAAGTACAGAATACTGCTAATTATATAACATGACTTTCTCCACAGCTTCAGTAGAAACTGGTCAATTCTAGTTATACAGACAAAGTTTCCAAATTGTTGTCCTATTGAGAAGTGCTATATTTGCTGTTAGGTGTATGAAAAGCCAACTTTCTATCCGAATACACCTTCATATTTCACTTCCCCTATTTGTGGACAGCTTTTGATTGAAAAGAGAACTCGACTGACAGGGAATTACCACCTGCACAGTCCAGAAACTTTCTCCTTTGATGTCAGCTTCAGAGGGTGCATGCAAAATACCTGACAGCACTCTGATTGTAAACTTCAAACAAATAAAAGAGCTACTGGTTGAAACACAGAAAAACAAAACATGATAAAACACCTATCATGTTTTTGCAAAAACCTCAATGGGCATCACTTTCATATACTTCTTTGAACCTGCTTATACAATTCCATTTAAAAAAATTATGGATGATCTTTATAACGTACTGGCAAAATGTTGGTTTCTATGCTTTACTAAATAGTCTGTCTTGGAACAATCATTCATGTTTTGAGGGAGAATTGCTGGTATGTTCACTTTGTGGTTAGGTAGTTTATACTTCAAGTTAAAAATGAATGTACAGTATTTGACAGAGGGATATCGACCCTCGTGATTTTATATGTATTCACTCAGTACTGATTCAGTAGTAATCTACAACTAAAACTTCCAAATGTCCACATTTAAATATTTACATGTAAATGTACTCCTCCTTCTCTTTGTTCCTTTTTAATATACACTTAACCAATTAAAAATGCAGTGAGAAAGGCATTGGTACTGCTAGTCCTTGCTTAACAACCAGTTGAAGTTATGATGGACTTCCCCCAAAAAGCTATTTACAACCCATTGTCACATGGGCCCATTTTGGGCTCTTAGCAAATGGGTCACTTTACAGCCTAGCTGCAGCATTCTTCGGTTATGTGACCACTTTTTATGATTTTTTTTTGTCAGTTTCTGGTCTTTTCAGCCGGTTTCTGGCAAAAAAAAAAGCCTATAGGTATACAATGATTTGCTTAATGACAACTGCAAAAAAGTTGTAAAATTGGTCTGGTCACATAAGTGTCTCAGCTTACAAACATCATGACTCACAACAGAAATTTTGGCCATTATGGTCAGACGTTAAAGACTACTGGTAATGGATTAAATTTTGATAAGCCCAGGAAAGGGTGACCAAGCCAATTCTCATAAAAGTAGTAGATTAAATTCTTCAATCATTGTCCTTAGATGGTTTGACTCAAAAATGCAAATTTAAATGCACATTCCCATAATTTCATTCTGCTGTTTTGGCATTACTCTGTAATTAAAAAGAGTCATTCAAGATATTCTTGTTAATAATATACTTCAGTGTATAGTTTCCTTTCCATATTTTTTTTTAAATTGTACCTTTGAACAATTGGAAACTGAGTTGCAAGATTCAGGGGTGGGCAAAAAGCATGGAATAAAATACTGTGACCAGCACTTTCTCAGGGCCACACATTCCATGCAAATCAACCTTCAGACTTGTGTGAAGTGCAGAGTACAACACTCAGAAAATGGCTATGGACAACAGAATAAAGTTGGGGGGGGAGGCAAAAATCCTTGTTTAATAAATTAGAGACATTAATAAAACGAATAGCCATAGTCAGCGAGACAGTCCTATGTGGTCTGGAAGAAAGGCATGAACAATTTAGCAAGCAGGGCAAAACCAATTGTCATTTATGCTTTTGCCTAAAGATAAAGAAAAACTATATCTATCTATATCTATTATATCTACCTTCCTTTCTCTCTAACACTCAGAAACCTCCATGAATATATAAACAACAAACAAAAGTGAGTGATTTAATTTCACTTATCAGCTATCTCTAATTGAACTAGAAGGAAAGTTGGTTGCCCCTAGCATAAACAAGGTAATACTACATTGTACCCTGCCCAGAGTCATTTCTTGAGAGATAGGTAGCCATATAAATGTGATTCATAAAACTGTAATTTACTTTTCCTAGAAATGAAAAAAAAAATCAAGTACATTTCCCCCCCCCCCCTGCCAAAAACAGGATTTTGAAAATGTGGCCCCTTCACAGACTATTTCAAAAGCCAATCCTGGCTTTTGTCTCAAGAAAACTCACATGTTTTGTATTCCCACTAAACAATTTCTTCCTTATTTCTTACATTAATAAATTCACAACTACTGGTACCTATTTTCTCTACACCTTATAGTAATTTGAATTGCAAACTATTGCATACCTTCACTAACTCACACATCATGAGTTACCAAAAGCAAACAAGAAATAATTTATTTACTTGACAAATTATGAAACTGAATCAAGCAGAAACCAGCAAGTTTATGGCATAATAAATAAGGGGAAGCAGTTTTTAATTTTAGTACTAAAGTCATGTGGTCTGGAAAGCAGGTAGTACTATGCAAGTGACACATCAGTTACCCACTGGGTAGGAATATCCAGGAACAGTCATCAGGTAGACCAGACCAGTAAAACCACTGCACAAGAAGGCTAAAAGCCAGTTTGGTCTGCAATAATAGACTTTTATAAGTCTGATTGCACTATACCCATGATGGCGAACCTGTGGCACACAGAGCCATATCTGAGGTTACGCGAGGCGTTGC
Source organism: Thermophis baileyi (assembly GCA_003457575.1). Classification (NCBI taxonomy): domain Eukaryota; kingdom Metazoa; phylum Chordata; class Lepidosauria; order Squamata; family Dipsadidae; genus Thermophis; species Thermophis baileyi. The sequence goes on along the minus strand of QLTV01004233.1, from coordinate 3,309,169 downwards.
CCTATGTCAGCTCCAGTGCACATGCACGCACTAGCCAGCTGATTTTCGGCCTTGGGGAAGGCCGTTTTCGCCCTCCCCAGGCTTCAGGAGGCTTCCCTGAAGCCTGGGGAGGGCGAAAAATGACCCAACGGGCCTACCAGAAGTTTGGAAACGGACTTCCGGTTTGCCCGTTGGGCCATTTTTCGCACTCCAGAGGTTTCAGGGAAGCCTCCTGAAGCCACTGGAGGGTGAAAAATGGCCCAACCAGGGGGGGATGCACAGGGATGTGTGCATGCGCTGTGTGGCAGGCGTGGGGGGATTGTGTGCCGGTGTACGCTAGCACGTGCGCACTCCCATTTTTGGCACGCAAGAAGAAAAAGGTTCGCCATCACTGCACTATAGTGTACCTTCTCTCCCTTCTAATACTCCTGTGAATTCTAATACTCCTTTCAGAGCGTTTTCAACATTTTTTGTCTGTTGTGGACTTAAGATATGGTGAAGGAGCTTGCAAAGATCCAGTTTGCTGTAGTAGTTAAGGCACCAAGAAAATGTGAATTCTAGTCCTACCTTAGGCATACAGCCAGTTGGGTAGCTTTGGGCCAGTTATTCTTTCTCAGTCCTAGGAAGTAGAAGTAATAGTTGAAGACAATGGTAAACACACAAATGGAGCCTGCATATGTCCATCCTCATTTTCTTTACTCTCTACAGGTATACAAGATAGATTGAACTAAATGGTACAAAATAGCACTTAGACTTATATACCGCTTTACAGTGCTTTACAGCCCTCTCCAAATTGCCCCCCTCAACAATTTGGGTCCTCATTTTACCCACCTCGGAAGGATGGAAGGCTGAGTCAACATTGAGCCAGTCAGCAGAAGTAGCCTGCATGCAGTACTGCACTCTAACCACTGTGCTACCGTGGCTCATCATTGCAATGCAAAACATTCAAGTGGATATATGTTCCTGCCACAATGTTAAGAATTTTTTTCTTGAAATCCATTTGGAAGTGTCTATAGACACTAAGTTAGGGGATCCAAAGCTCAGGGTAGAGGAAACAAAATGGTAGAAATGATTGGGGGGAAAATTTGCCACAGGTTTTGGATGAAAATCAACTTTTAAAATTTGCAATTAAGACATAGCTCTTCTTTCCTGACTGTATTATGATATTTAAAGCAATGTTTCCCTCCCACATTGAGATCTGGACATGTTTATGGCATTTGCCCAGCATAAACAGGGAAAAATTTAATTTCCTTGATTTTTAATAATATAGCATCTTACTATAATTTGCATTTTTTAATTTATGGGACAATTTATGAGAGAAATTGATTAAAAATAGAATGCAGGAGAAGGATATGATTGTCTCCACCTTATTCCTGACTCAACTAGGATTTCATAAGCAGCATAAGAAAGCAAGAATAATCAAATCCAGTCACTTGTGTTCATTTCCCACATAAATAAGATTATACTAACATTATAGCAGTTTCTGGTTTTTACATGCAATTGCTTCCATGTAAGGGAAGTATCATAGCATTATTTAATTAAAAAACAAATTCCCTAGAGGTATTTTTTTTATAAAAAAACCAAACGTTCTGACTGAGACAGAAATCTGCTAATTTTCCCTCAACAGTAGCAATAAACAGTAGAATTGGTAGTTTGATACAGCGAGGCCCTAAGTTAGACAAATTGATATGTACATTCAAGTCTAATTAAGTGACAAAGTCATGCATTGCAGCTTAAGGTCAGATCATTTTCCTTCTTTTACTATGTTACTTCTGAGCAACTTTAATCACCACAGTCAATTAACAAAATTGAAACCACACAAATAGATGTATCGGGTGGTAAAACAAAGAGTCCACTTTGTGTCTGCTTGGGAATTCCGATTCCCTTGCTTAAAAAAGAAATTAAAATTATCAGTCATCTGCATACTGTATATAAACGTGATTGCACAGACACAAAAGAGGAGAAATCTCTGCCAAATTACTTTAGGTCAAATTCAAATACTTAGAACCTCTTAAGAACTTCTGTCTGGGAGATAGAAAGTAGAGATATTTAGTCTCCTCCAATTTTTTTTTTATTACTTTCTTTTTCAAAGAAATGACACTCCCAATTCTGTTACAGATATGGTAAGGCAGCAGCCATTGTTGAGTTAAAGTATCGTTTTACAGGATGTGTTTTTTCAGCACACCAGATGATTATTAAAGAATAAATATGAAACTAAACTAAGCAGCTTTTATACAATTCTATAAAAGAAAAAGCTTCATTTTGAGGTTTTGATGAAAGATATGCAGTGATTGGTCGGCATTCCAATAATATTGTGAGATGTTTAGAGATGTTTATTCATGAATACGTATCCCTGATATCAGCGTTCTCTAGCCTTAGTTTAGCCCTCTAAAATAGTAGAAACAACCTCCCAACAAAATAAGACCATAAGAGCAGAGCTGGTAAACCCAACACTGATTAGAGTATCTTGTGTTTTATTGGGTCTTGGAGAGGAGGAATAATAACCAATCTCTATATTCTATCATTTATTGAATGCATTAGAGAATTAGAACTTAATTGGAACATAGGTACAAGTAGTCCTCGCATAATGACCACTTAGTTTAATTTAATTTTTTTAAATTTAATTTAATTTAATTTATTTGTCAAGCATATATGATTACAAGCAAAGTATAGACAAAGTATAAACATGATTGTATGTATATATATATATATATATATATTCTATCATTTATTGAATGCATTAGAGAATTAGAACTTAATTGGAACATAGGTACAAGTAGTCCTCGCATAATGACCACTTAGTTTAATTTAATTTTTTTAAATTTAATTTAATTTAATTTATTTGTCAAGCATATATGATTACAAGCAAAGTATAGACAAAGTATAAACATGATTGTATATATATATAATAGTACAAGCATGATTATGAGTACAAGAAGTATGAATATATGGGTACATTAGGACAGGGACGGTAGGCACGATTGTGCGCTTATGCACGCCCCTTACAGACCTCTTAGGAATGGGGTGAAGTCGATGGTAGATAATCTTAGGTTAAAGTTTTTGGGGTTTGGGGAAGAAACAACTGGGTCAGGTAATGTATTCCAGGCATTGACCACTCTGTTGCTGAAGTCAAATTTTTTGCAATCAAGTTTGGATCGGTTTACATTAAGTTTGTATCTATTGTGAGCTCGTGTATTGTTGCGGTTGAAGCTGAAGTAGTCATTGACAGGTCAACAATTGCTTGAATTTTGACTGATCCTTCCATTTACATTGGTTGCAACATCCCCACAGTCATGTGATGGTGATCCCCATGGTCACAGGATCACCATTTGCAACCTTCTTTTTCAGTTTCCTAAAGCAAAGTCAATGGGCAAATCAGCAGGAAGACAGGGGACCCCATGATGTCCTTTCTTAACAACCTGCAGTGATCCAATGGAAACTGGAGGTGCCAGAATTTCTCTTGCTAAGTGGTGTGACGACAGAATGTTGTGTTTCATGACTATGTTGCTTAGCAATAGAAAATCAAGTCCCAATTTCTGTTGTTAACCAATACATATACTGTATTAAAGTACTGCACGAGTCAAAAAGAGGGCTGTGAAAATATTTACAGACCCCTCACATCCTGGACACAAACTGTTTCAACTCCTACCCTCAAAACGACGCTATAGAGCACTGCACACCAGAACAACTAGACACAAGAACAGTTTTTCCCCAAACGCCATCACTCTGCTAAACAAATAATTCCCTCAACACTGTCAAACTATTTACTAAGTCTGCACTACTATTAATCTTCTCATCGTTCCCATCACCCATCTCCTACTAATGACTGTATGACTGCAACTTTGTTGCTTGTAGCCTTACAATTTATATTGACTGGTTCCTACTATGATTTGATTGCTTATTTGTACCCGGACTATCATTAAGTGTTGTACCTTGTGATTCTTGACGAACTTATCTTTTCTTTTATGTACACTGAGAGCATATGCACCAAGACAAATTCCTTGTGTGTCCAATCACACTTGGCCAATAAAAAATTCTATTCTATTCTATTCTATGCCACAGTTTGCGAGTTATATATGTGTGTGCATAATTTTATTAATAATTTTTTAATAGTAAAATCTACTACAAATTAAATTTAAAGAAAGGAAAAGAAGAGAGAATTGGAAGAAGGGGTAAAAAGTAGAGGTAGTCCTTGATTCATAACCATTTGTTTAGTGATTATTTGAAGTTACAACTAAAAAAAAGTGACTTGGGACCATTTTTCACACTTACAACCATTGCAACATCCCCATGGTTATGTGATCAAAATTCAAATGTTTGACAACTGATTCATATTTATGATGGTTGCCGTGTCCTGGGGTCATTTGATCACTTTTTGCGACCTTCTGACAAGCAAAGTCAATGAGGAAGCCAGATTCACTTAACAATTTTGGTAATAAAGGTTGTAAAATGGGGAAAAACTCAATTAACTTGCTTAGCAACAGAAATTTTGGGCACAATCGTGGTCATAAGTCAAGGACTACCTGTAAATATACAATGTACATGTTATAAATATTTATATATTTCTTTATATATAAAGACATGATTTCCGATCTTTATCAAAACAAGTGATGAAGTGACAAATTTAGTGACTCCTCATCCCCTCTAAAGTTACAATTTTCTCTTCATCCCATTCTCTACCCACTATCCTGTGTCTTCCAGCTCTTTCAACTGCTGTGGATTGCCTTAGAACATTTATTCTCAAAATAAACCCTTTTGTGAAATCTAGGATGGAAGAAGTCACTGACCATTAGCAATTAAGCATAATTACTATTCAGAAAGAGGAGACAATCTCACCTCTAAAAAGAGGAACTTTCCATGATAATATGGGGAATTAATTCTAATTTCCACTGTCCAAAAGACAGACCATTTAACTTTTTGGCAGCAGACAATCTGCAGCGCACACAAATACACAGACAAAAGGTAGTAAGCTTGTTTTCATCTATGGATTATGTCCTCATGCTCTTCAAATCGGGACTTTTTAGACCAAAACCAATAGCCCTCTTAACTATTACTGTAAAGGTAGAAACAACAATTAGTTATAAGGTATTCATGTATGATTAGACCTATTTCTTTGAACCAAAACCCAGTTTCACATGCTGAATTGCAAAGGACTCCCTCCCTATTCCCCCTGGAATAATAATGAACCAAGTGAGTGTTATTTTTGTTCACAGAACAGCTGTGAGCTTTGGCAAGAATATTCTCACTCAAATCCCAGTGGGGGAAAAATGTAAGGTGTTAATAAGATCACAAGTTTAATTGATAAAACCAGCCTGGAGGGAAAACTCTAAAAAGAGCAGCTCCAGCAGTAGTGCACATACCCTGTTCACGTTAGTGTTAGAAACAAGAGTCAAAATTCATTATTTAGCCATATAATGACAAGCTTGGCAAATGTAGAATGGAAGCCTATTCTGAATGCATAAAAATGTGCACTGTGATAATGGTTTTGCTGTCATTTAACGATTGCTTGAATAGGATAGAAAGCCACATGGTGCCTTCTGTTTGGGACATCACATATAAGACTAGTTAAAGGGACATTAGCAACACTTTCACAATATTTTGTATGGGTGAAACGAGGAATTCAAAACCAAAGGAGCTACTTTGTACTAATCACATATTTTTTCCAGGAGGCTTCTCACAAATGGTGCTATTCTTCAAATTTCCTTTCATCTATCACTCCCCACAACTCATTTAAACTACTCTTTTTCATGCCGCCATTTTGCAAAACCACCAATGTAAGATGATTCTGGGGAAGGACCGTTCCCTATGCAGAGATCCCTCCATGCAACCATAAAACAAAATCTAAACATATTATTTATTTCCATCTGTTGTATACCACAGTTGCACATTGAAGAGTTACTTACTTCTGTAATATGTCACCAAATCACTCTGACCACATGTGACTCTAAGGACAAATGACAAATTTCATCCTACTTGTGGTGATAATCCAAGGATATTCCAGTGATCACCTTAATCCCATCAGTACACCCTATATCTTTCTTCTCCTTCTTTTACTTTTTTCAAAGTTGTAAAGTATAACTTGTTATTCTTTCCCAAACTCTTATCTGCCCACTTCATCCATCAAGAACATGTGAAATTCTGTTTGAACTAAAGGGGAGAATTTTTTAAAAAATTCAGTCCAGGTTCTTCTTGCAAGCCATGGTACTCTTAATAACCATCTCCAAATCCATAATTTGAAGTTTATTACCTTCTTACTGAACTCTTTCTCAGTGATCAACTTTCATACCTATAATTATAATGGGATAGATCACTTCTTTATCTATTTTGATCTTTCTTGTACAGTATTTATCATTCAATAGCTTGTCTAATTTTGTCAGTTTCCCTCCCAAAAAATTATTTTCCTTTTTTAACATTTCAAGCATGCGTTCATCTTTAGATATTTTTGAACAAAATAAAATCAGTTACCATTTCTTCACTAAGAAGTTTCATATGTTCATTGAGAATGCTAGTAATCATTACATTTGTCTTATGAATATTTAATATTGGTCATTTGTTCACTTTCCATTTTTTATTTTCATAACAATCTGCTCTTATAGGGTTCTTTATTTTCTGAAAATGAAATGGTATTGTCTGCATATTCCAAATTGTTAGTGTTTTAGTTGCATTTTGAGTCCCATTTTCATCTCTTTTAATATTGCCATGCTTGCAATACATTCATTTATTGTTAAATAGATGCAGGGACAAGTATTCTTGTCTCACCCTCTTTATTACTCTGCAACACTGTTGGCTCCCCAAACTCACTTCCATGCCATACTTTCTACTGAATAAATCCAGTCTCTACAAAGGTTCCTGTAACTCTGTGTTATATTTGGACAAAATTTCTATACAATCTTTCCATCTTCTAATCACATTTGTAGTTCTACCTTAGTTTTCCTATGATTTTTTCTTATCTTAAAAATCCTCATTTCCCTTTTCTTGATTTTCCCCCATATTAATTGGTATTCTTACTTAATTTTCTTTGGCAGATTTTGTCTGACATTGAAAATCTTCACTCAGTTTTCATAACGTTCTTTGTTGCCCAAATCCTTTACCTCTGTTTTACCTAGCTATCATGATAGCTTGTTTTGAAGCAAGACAGATGTTCTCCTGTTTGAAATGTATATCCCTGTTTGAAATATATATATCCACATTTGTTTTTACAATATCCCTTATCTCTTCACATAGTCCCTTCCTTTTCATATAAGTCAAGTTTACTGAATCTGTTTTTACATTGATTTTGACAGCATGTCCTCCAGGTTAAATTTTGTTGATACATCTACTGTCTTCCACTGACGTAGTATAATTTTAATACCAATAATTCATGACCTATTCAACTATCTGACTGAATTGCACTACTGCATCTTGTTTCCTATTAGGTAGTTGATTTGTCCATCCAGTGATATTCAAGTATACAATCTGTGTTGAACTGAATCAGGTACCGACTAGGAACAAAGAATGACCTTCATAAAACTCTATTGATTTGCCTAATCCAAATTTTCCTGTCATCCTGGTTTCTTCCTGTTTTCCACTGTATTGCAATGTCCTTTCTAGAAATTGCATTTAGGTATCTTTTGCATTGGTTATAAAATTCCTCAATATCTTCTATTATGACATCTGGATTTATACTTACATTGACATTCTCTTGCTATCCAATAATTTTAATAGATATGAACTTGTTGTTTATTACGTAATTGTCTAGCATAATTTTACCATTTTTAGTATTATTTCCAACCATTCCTAGCAGCTTTATCTGATCATTTCATGGCCTCCAGGTCTACTTGTGAAAATAACTGGAAAACCACCTTCTGATTGTGGATTTTATCATCTGGCATCCAAATTCATCTAAAGTTTACAGCCAAGCCCATACAGGTTTCTTTTATGAAAATACAGAAAAGTTTTGTCATTGCCATTTTCCAAGTTTGATCTTTTTTTTTTTTTAAGGGAAACATGCTAAGAAGATGGTCAGCCTGTAACTCCAGAGGACCCTGGAGGCAGTGAATAATCTGAACCATTTTCAATTGGGATTAAAAGCTCATTATATCTTTGAGATGGTATTGAGCATATTTGTCAAGGCCTTGCATAAGACATAATAAGTACATCCCATCCTGATCCTCTTTGATATCTCAGTGGATTAACATAGTACCCTTGCATATTAGCACAGGGAAATGGGAGTAAGAGGCACAATTTTGTGGTGTCCTTCTCCTTTATCTGAGGCCAGTTCCACTCAATATGGAAAGGAGGGAGATAGAACCCAAGACCTTTGTAGAATTCCTCAGGGTTCTACCTTTTGCACTCTTCTTTAAAACAAAAGCCACTGGGTGTCAGGAACAAGAACCAGATTCACATGAATAGAGCTCAACCTAACTAGTTTATTGTATTCTGCTATAATATAAGAATCTTCTCAGACTGATTGCTTTCCTTTGGGAACAGATAGGTAAGGTTCCAGGAAGCTTGGGGTCAGGGGGCTCAGTCTTGGAACTATTGCAGCTCTGGAACTATTCAAGGCTAATTCCCTCGTTGATTCCTCCTCCCTGCCTGACTGGGCATATGCCAACACTGGAGGAAGTCATCCACTGCCACCGGTTGAAGTATTATCAGAATGGTGGTGATATCCAATTATACATCTTTGTCCTAGGCTGACCAAGTGATGCTTTAAAGGTTCCTTCCCAATGTTTGAAGGCAGTGGGGTTCTGTGTGGGAAAAGGCTTCAGCTCATCCCTGGCAAGACTGAATACTGTAACTTTTCAGCCCTTCAAAGCTGGAGACTCCAGACAAAACTATTGCACGGTTTGTGGATTCTCCTGGATTCATGGATCCTGTTCAAATAATAATGGCGGCATGGTTAAGTGGGTCTTTGTATATGTTCATCTTGTGCATTACTTGTGCTTTATTCTGAATCTGGAGGTCCTACCCATGGTTACTCTTTCCAGTTGAATTACCTTAATGCGCTTTACAATACATTGTACAGTAAATTGGAGAGAACTCAGAAGCTCTAATTGATCCAGTTGATACAAAACTGCAGTTTTGGACATTTGCCAATGCATTCATGTAACACTTCTGTCTGATAGTAAGCTTCAATTCACATCGGTACAATTGAGGATGCTGGTTATTACCTATAAAGTTGAACAGCATAGTTGTACAAGTATATGCAAATAGCTTTGAAGAAAATATGTGGCAGCTGTTAGTAAAACATAAATTTAGCTTAGGAAACAAAACAAAAAACAGTAAGATAGAAACTCAAGATACCCCTGCTATGCCTCTCTTAGTATAGAAAGCTGGGAAAGACAAATGCTGTTAGGCTTTCAAGATTCTGTTATTAAAGTTTATAATCAATAAAGTAAATCAATAAATTTCTAGTGTTTCTTGTGGTAGCTTGAGCTGGTTTCCCTAGAAAGGCAGATCATGGCAGTTATTTGCAGGACTGCCTCTCTAGGAGGGTGGCTATGCTCCAGGTCCCATCTATTAGGTAAAGTCATCTTATGCCACCTGAGAGCCATGCCTTTTCAGTTGTAGCACTTGACTTGAGGAACAGCATTTCCATGGCAATCCAGATGACCCCAATGCTGTTTCACCAGGCATTAAAACTGAGGATGTAGGGACTCCAGACTGATGATGCATTTGACCCCATCCTCAGGCTCAGCCTGGTTATCTCCTACACATAGCTTGTTGATCCTATAAGTGGCTTAGAGCCTGACTTTCTAATGGGTGATCTAACTGTTATAACCATGTTTGGCCTACTAGTGAGAATACATGCAGTGATTCAGTGATATGTGATACAAAGTTTACAGGTAATCCTCGACTTATGACCACAATTGAGCCCAACATTTCTGTTGCTAAGTGAGATATTTGTTAAGTGAATTTTGCCTCATTTTACAATCTTTCTTGCCACAGTTGTTAAATGAATCACTGCAGTTGTTAAGTTAGTAACACAGTTGTTAAGCGAATTTGGCTTCCCCATTGACTTTGTTCATCAGAAGGTCACAAAAGGGGATCACATGACCCCGGGACACTGCAACAGTCATAAATATGAGTCGCCAAATGTCTGAAGTTTGATCATGTGACCATGGGAATGCTGCAATGGTCATACGTGTGAAAAATGGTCATAACTCACTTTTTCAGAGCCGTTGTAACTTCAAATGGTCACTAAATGAACTGTTGTAACATACACACACACACACACACACACACACACACACACACACATATATATATACATATACATGTATATGTACATATACATACAACATACACAAATATGTATACAAGCAAAGTTTTATAAATGGTCTCATTTTTGCTGGAGCCAGTTTCATAATCATATTTCTTTTATTGGTGTTTCTTGGGATATGTGCTTTTACTGCTCAAGGGAAAAAAAGCAGGGCAAAGATTAGTCCAAATGGAAAGTGTTAAGGGATGAAAACAATCAACGAGATATAGCAGTAAATTTTCTATCAGTTTTTAAAGGCCTCAGTTCTTCTCCCTGAAGAGATTATGGCATCAAAAAAGAAGAAAAGAGATGCGAAAAGATGCATTTCAATAGAAATCAATAGAAAAACATTAGTGTATAATTTATCTATCGGACAAAAGAGTTACAGAACAAAATGGAATTCAGTACAAGCAAAGATTTTTTTTCCCCTCTGACATTAAAAGTCAGATTGAAATATTTTTTTCAAGGACACTTAAGGACTCCTGAAGAAGTAGACTTGCATTTTGCTTCGACCGGCTAGAAATGTGATTGTGTATGCTATATCAAACTGTGTGCCTTCTGGGTTTGGTGGCAGATAAGCATCTCTTGTCACGCTCCACAGCTAGGAAGGTAACAGCTCTCTGAAGTAGTGCCATTGTCCACTCAACTACTGAGGATGCCATAATGGAGCGAAAGCGTATATAAAAAAAACTATAGATCCTTAAGAACTATAGCCAATGCATAGGATACATGAAACCAAACAAACCCCACCTTTGCTTTAGAGCCCTAGTTCAATATCATTTTTGGTATGACTACAGATCTTCTCTTAAATCCTCCCAGAACTTTAAATAAGTAAGTGCATGGAAGAGTTGGGAGATCATGGTTTCAGTGAAACATAAACTTCCCTTATGATAATTAATTACACATGAGTAATGGACCTTCTTCTGTTATATCCTGATTGGATCAGTGTCACAGAGGGTTCTGCCAGCCTTTTTTTAAACTCTTGCATAGCCACAATAAAATACATGCACAAAATTGTTTAGGAAGTATTGACTTTATTTTTCTTACCTGTTGACATTCTAATACAGATCAGATTGTGATGTCTGGAATATCTCTATCTCTATCTCTATCTCTATCTATCTCTATCTCTATCTCTCTCTCTATCTCTATCTCTATCTATCTCTATCCTATCTATATCTATATATCTATATATATACCTATATCTATGTATATCTATCTATCTCTATCTCTACCTCTATCTCTATCTCTATCTCTATCTCTATCTCTATCTCTATCTCTATCTCTCTATCTCTATCTCTATCTATCTCTATCTCTATCTCTAATCTATATCTAGCCACACACACACAGACACGCACACACAAACAAATCTATATGTTGCCCACCTCACCAATATGTGTGTGTGTGTATGTGTGTGTGATAGTAGCAACAAGCTTAACTACTTTTTGCCAACAAAAAAATGCACCAGGTATTATTTTCAGGAGGGAGGGGGGGTCTTACACTGACTCACCTTGCGGCGGCAGCACCAACAGCCCCACCCACTAGGAGCCCGCTGCCGGCCCACTTCTTCTGCAGCCGCTTGCCACTGCTAGCGTGTGTCACCCCCGGATTGATCCAGAGCTCTGTTATCGGTTGCAGAGGGCTTTCCGGAAGGCCTCTGACGACGAAACGGAGGCCAGAGGGTGATGCGCACATCAATCCGGATCTTGTTTCTTGGCTGCAGAAGGCTTTCCAGGACAGCCTCTGACAGCAAAACAGAGGCCAGGGGTGATGTGTGCAAGTGGCGGCAAGCAGCCATAGAAGAAAGCAAATCAAGTATCGGGGTGTGCGAGGCCTGGTAAGTAGGACAGCTCCACCCCCCCCATCCCCACCGTAGCTTAATTTTTACCCGTGTACCTCGCCCAACCCCCTGCACCCTGGAGTGGGCAGGCTCTTAATTAGGGCTTATTTGGGGGTAGGGCTTATTTGGGGGGTTGGGCTTATATTGGGCGCACGTGTAAAATCAAGCTACGACTTACTTTTGGGGTAGGTCATATTTTTGGTAAATGAGAGTTAATGAAATAAATCATTCATTTTCCAAAGCTTTGTTTCATATGGACATGAAAAGGGAAAAAAAAGTTCTAAAAATGGGCATTGTGATACTTTTATTGTATTTAAATTTATTGACTGCTCTATTCCAATGGTAGAAAATGAAAATTTACTAAATGTTTTAGAATGTTTTTTATTAGATTCAGATTTTACCCTAGAAGTAAAACAGAAGTTAATGAAGGAGATTTGATCCCAGAAATAAAAGGAAGTTAATAAAGAAGTTAGATCAACATAATATTTAATGCCTAGTCCAATTTAAAACTCTTATTGTACTATTTTGCACTAGCTGAAATTTCTGGATCATTTTCAAAAAAACATCTCTGTCTACAATGCACTGCAGTGATCCAAATAGCAGGTTACCAAAACGTGGATTAGGAGGTCAGATTATATTTCTTCAGAGACAAACCTGACTGGAAGTACATGCAATAATAATAATAATAATAATAAAATGTTGTCTGCCACTGAAACTATTCAAATCGTTAGTGACAACCTTAAACTTGGTACAAGCTTTTCCAGAACAGCTGAATTCTTTTCCCTCTGAGGAATCCTCCAGTAATGCTGCCTTTTTTGAGTTTGAACTAAGTTGTACTTTGTTAACCTTCTTTCAGGCCAGATCATTGTTAGTTAGTTACTGATTTAGCATCCCCACTGTTATATCCAACTTTTGTGTCAAATTCTAGGATAATCTTGCTCAACATATTCATATAGATGTGGAATAATATTTGTGTGTTGGGGGGGGGGATAATTATTCTCTTTCAACTTTTTCCTTTATGTTAGTTTGAATTTTATTTTATATTGTTCATTTTATTTTATTGAAGTGTGTGTGTGTATGAAATAACATCAGTATTAAAAATGATTTCTTCATGGACATTTCTTCCAACAAGAAGGCATGGAGATACTTTTATAAATATTGTATGGCACCATTCTCATGTTTCTTGCCTGATTTGGTCATTAGATTCAGCAGCTGTCTCCACTGACTAATAAGTGGGGCAATGTTGAAATATAAAAATGTATCATTTTATGTTTTGAACTCTCCCTCCCTTTTCATGCTGATCACGAAGCACTATATGCTGAAGATGGATTACATCTTTCCATGCTAGTATGTGTCATGACTGTATGCCAGGAGAAAGAAGAAAGGGTGAGAAAACTTTTGTGTTTGTGTTTGTGTCTGGCTCTTTCATCTCCATTGTGTTCTACAAGCTGACCATTATGCATAACTCACAGTGCCCGTATCACATCTGTTTGTAGCTCTTGACAGTTGTCATCTCACCATAGGATCACTTGTCATGCATACATACTGCTCCAGTGATGTTCTCTTTCTCCTTCACTCAGTTTTAGAGTTTTTAACATTTCACAATTTCAAAATAAATTAAGCACCATTTGTTGCCTTTTGTCATGCAAAATAGCAATTACAACTTCAGAAATAGACTTTTAACTAAGCAGAATTTCTTATCTCCTCCGTCCAAGCAAGCAGTTGGACAGGCCATTATCCAAAAAAATAAAATTAAAAAAAAATCAGTTTGCTACTTAACAGTATTCATATTTTAGAACAGATTTACATTTACAGGCAGTTTTCAAGATCCACTCCTAAACCTTTGAATAAAATATATAGATAAGTTGGACCTGTTATTTAGCATCAATTAGTGAAATGTTTGCCTTAGTATATACCGGTAGTATACATATATTTTACTTTTCTAAATCTATATAACATTTAAAAAACATTTCCAAATACACTAAAACATAATAATACAGAACATCATAATAATACAATAATCAGGGCAGGCCATTCACATGCTCCATTATTCTCACTTTATCCTTTTAAATTGCTCTGATCATTGACCAATTGTAGTCTAACACTTTTTCAACAACCAGTGGTGTTTCACCTCTTTCTGACCACTTTATTTCCAATTGTAATTCTTTTATTTTCAGTTGTACGGTAATTCTTTTCCTTTTCTTTAATGCATTACCAACACTGTATTTACACTTTGGAGGCATGGTTATAAGGGTATAGAAGAGGAAAAAAACTTAAGCCAAGTACATAGTTATACACTCAACACAGTGTTAATGGCAATGGATCTGACTTAAAATGACAGACGATGTCCTTTCTTGAACAGAAGAACTGCTGAAGCTGCACAATGTTTTTATGGGCAACACAAAGTAGTGAGTAAAGTAGTCTTAACATGGAGACTGCCTGTACAAACAGTAAGCAACAAAGCGTAAGCTACAAGGACTGAAAAATTGCCATTGCGTATCCAGCTTTCTGAGTGTTAAAATAACCTTTCGTTTTGCAATAGCCACTGTTGGACATGCTGACTTTGAAAGGAAGGGTGATTTCATTTATGACTTGCAATTCTTATGCTTTGAGTCACAACTCCTTCCTGGTAGCAGATTCACCATCTCAAAGCAACTTTATGTATCTCTTTGGAATTAATATTCTGTTGAATATCTACTTTCTTTATTAGAAATGAATTGGTACTAGAAATGCATACACCTAAATTCTAACTATTAGAGTTTGTTTTATCCATTTACAAAATATTGAGTTGTCATTTACAGAGCCGAGGTGGCACAGTGGTTAGAGTGCAGCACTGCAGGCTACTTCAGCTGACTGCTAGCTGCAGTTTGGCAGTTCAAATCTCACCGGCTCAAGGTTGACTCAGCCTTCCATCCTTCCGAGGTGGGTAAAATGAGGACCCAGATTGTTGGGGGCAATATGCTGACTCTGTAAACCGCTTAGAGAGGGCTGTAAAGCACTATGAAGCGGTATATAAGTCTAAAGTGCTAAGTGCTATTGCTATCCCAAACATAAACTGGGGCTGTGGTTCAGAGGAAATTAATGGACTTATTTTTCAGTAAGCATCCAACATGTGTAAAAGTTCTTGGGAAGTTTTAACATTTTTGATCTAGAATGTAGGCTAACCTAATGATAGTTTTCCTGATGCTGTCATTCTGGCTCAAGTTTAAACAGAATCAATTAGTTTTTGAATTTGCATTCCATATACACATGTGTAACTTTATATTTTTCTTTCAGAGTTTATGATTAATATTTTTTGCTTTGCTAACAGTTCCCACCAACATCTTGCAATCAATAAGTTCAACAACCAGCTATTGCTGTTATGGTCCTCCTGCTTTTAAAAAAAAAAATCTTTACAGTATACATAGAACCTACAAACTTTTGACCCACCTCATTTCCTGCTTAGAAAATTTCTGATTGTAAGGTTCACCCAATCTTAGCAGGGGTGAAGCAGCAGACTCACAATTGAGACAGGCTAACATTGACCCCTTAGGCTATCAGAGGCTTCTGTGACAATTAGGTTCCACTTAATCCATGTTTTGAATGCTTACCAGGGGTCCTTGAGAGTTGCCCAGCCCTCTCACCAATCATCTTTAGAGGGATGCACTTCACTTCACAATTATTTCAGGGCGATAGTGAGTTTCAAGTAGCCTTAGTACTTAGTATAACCAACCAAACAATGTTATATGCAATTTGTCTAGCAAAAGAATCTGTGTTCCCATTTATCTGTCTATGGATGGATGGATATATTAAGAAGCCAGCAATAGTGGAGGAGGAGGTGGCAATGCAAGTTAAGGTCTTGGAATTAATCAATCCCATCTGCATGCACAAAAGGCATGACATAAGAAACAAAAAGCATCTGAGACAAAACTGTGCTTCTTTTCACAGGGAATTGGGGAAATTAATGTCAGCACTAGGCTGAAGACATAAAGAGAGTCAAAATTAAAAATCCTTTGAAAGCTTCCAACAGGATTCCTATAATCAGCTGAAAGATAAGTAATGATCAAAGCTCCTTTAAAATAGTATTATTCACCCCCTTGGAACTGTTTAAATATACTGTACTATTCAGCAGAAATTACATGAGATTACTGCTCAAAGAATGCTGTTGTTTCAGTATGGAGGCCAGATGTTGTAAAAAAATAAAAAAGCAAGTTTACCCTATTTATATGTGCTTGAAAACTAAAACCATTTAAATAAATAAAAAGTAGACATGTGACAGTTAGGAAAATCATTTACTTCCTTGTAGTGTACTATAACACAATTTATTCACCAAGGATCCACTTTCACAATACTCTCTGCCATGGCAGCTACTACACACTCAAACTTTCAGTGGTAGGGACCATGCACTGAGGTACTTGTATCAAAGCTTAAGCCAGCATCTCACTTAGATCTCTGTATGACTAATTTAGGGTAAGAGCCTGAAAGAAATGCTTTGCAAACATTATACTTAGTGCCACAACCATATTTGGAATAGTTTATACCCATTACTGCTTTATATAGGGAGGGACTGTAGCCTGTTCTTTCAAATGGTTCATCATGTGGCTCCATGGCTTTATTGTCACTTGACCAGTAAGACTTGTTTTGCAATATTGTTGTGCTTTTTCTAATGGGGTAGTAAGCTCTGTGGCAATTCCTTTCCTTACAATTTCTAAATAAATATCCTTATGCATCTGAACTCATATGGAAAAGTACTGGGGATGATTTCCAGTTTTGTTTACTCCGAACCAATTCCAAGGCAATCCTTATATCAAGATCCGAACTAGCACAGGTGCCTTTCAGTTCATCCAGCAAAATAAAGTTTGGTGTTTATTTATGAAACATCAGCAAGCTAGGTTAACTGGGAAAACAGATTAAAAGCAGGAAGAAGCACACACAAAGAAGGGAGGGCAAGAATGAACATTATCTATACATCTATATTAGAAAAAAACCCAAAAAGCAACAAAGAAAAAACACAGAAGTTTCCAAATTCACTGTAAGCCCTACTGTGTGTAATTACCATGGACAACGCCCAAAGGAAGGACCTTTGGTTGTTCCATCTTTAACCCCCAGAATAGAATTGAAAATGAGATATCAGGTAATCCTTTCAGCCCTTCAAAGTAATACAGAGAAGAAATCAAAATCATGAGTGCTAATACTACCTTTATTGTACAGGTACAGAACCTTGCAAGACTGAAAGCACTTCTCCCCTCTCCTGTCTTTACTTTCCAGAGAGTAAAGAGGATCTCTTGAGATGCTTTCTCCATCCCCATTACTTTTGTGGACTGATACACACTGTACCTTGTCAGACTGTTACCTAGGTTACAGCTCTTTCTTCTATCTTCCAAGGTTATTCTCACAGGCCATAGCATCCCTCCACTATTGTGCACCATAATGGAAGGAATGTGGTGGATGGGGATAAGGTATCCAACAGTTTTGCTATGAGATTAGGCAAGCTTAACACTTTCTAGATTTTTGATCATTAAGGTGAAAGATGTTCATATCAATGGACAATATAAATAGTTGGGTCATCAAATGCTATGTGTTAATACCAGGATGGAGATTGGGTTCAATCGAAGAAGCAAATCCAGGAGCAGATCTAGGAGGGGTCAGATGAGAGTTTAATTGCTGTCATTCATTGATACCATTTAAACCCTGTTTCTTAATATTATTATGTAAACATAGAAATTGTGAGTCAGTTAAAATGAGGTTTCAGTCTGTTGCCTCCCTGTGTGAAAGCTAGTTAGAATGCTTGAAACACTTTTGCCCTGGATGTTTGGAAGAGGTGTGAAACTAGTTTGGGTGATTACATGTAAAAGGAGAGATTGGGAAAAATGGTAAGGCATAATGATAGGCATCAGGGGTGGGGGGAATGGTAAGTTGGAAGTTGATAAGCTGGCTATATAGAAACCAGGGACAAGAGACAACAGCAATCTCATGCAGATCTCCTACAGTAGGTGTTCACCTGCCTAGAGGTTGGATTGCTGATTTGTTTGTTAATGTCAGGTCCATCTGTAATAAGACAACATCCATACACAGTATGATGGTGAATGAGTGGGTGAGCTTGTTATGTATCACTGAAACCTATTTGAGAAAAAAAGGGGGATAGGATGTGTAAGAAATATGTTTTCTCCCCCCCCCCCGGTTTTAGGTCCTCCAACAAAAAGCATGAGGACTGGGGACCAAATGGGGCCCCCCCCCCCAGGTTTGAGGTCCTCCAACAACAGGCATGAGGACTGGGCACAGAATGGGGAAATAATTTTTAGAGGAACCTTACAATGATCCTGAAATTGCCTGTTCCTCAGATTCCAGGCTTTCAATGTCTCTATATAAATCAGAGTTTGTAGGGACAAGTTAGGGCTGATGTTCCTAGATCTCATATTGGGGATAATGGTAAAATCTCCAAAACTATTAGTGCTGGATGATTTTATCTTCCATGCTCTGGAGATTGAATCCATCTATGCTCAGGAATTCATGGCTTCCAAACCAACCACAGGCTTGCACAGGTCATTTCAGCCCCAACTCATGGACTTACTGTTTGCCTTGAAGTGCAGGGTGTGTGCTCTGAAGATCGAGGACACTACTGTCAGTCATTCACCATGGTCAGATCATTGTTTTGTTAAGCTTTACCATAAATCTCTGCTGGGGTGGACCAGTTTGAATTATTGACCCCTGATGTTTGATGGATCATGGTGGTTTCTTGAAAGCACCAGACATTCTGAGGGATTTAGCAGGCACTTCCTTCATGTACCTGATTGATCTCAGATACAAAGGTATTTTAAAATTTCCATTTAGTCTCCAATTTCAGCTATAGAGTAATGCTAGATAAGGCAAATTATCTGGATCCATTCCAATCAAGATTCATACCTGGGCTAGAGACCAAATGACATTAGTAACTTATATGCACTGTGGGGAGTTTTTCATTGTCATGTTGCAAGGCCTGGTGGAATATGAAAGATGAAAAATCACAATTACTTGAAACAAAGATCTCACTCTACATAAAGCAATACAATTTTTAGATCTTGTTAGGGCGACTTCTTAGGCTTCCCCTGATGAGTCTGGTTAATCCGAAAATCTCTATCATTTCTTACTCCCAGGATCCTGGGACTAGGTGGAGGTTGCAGGCACATTTCTCCTTGTTATTAAAATTTCCAGTTCAATTTTCATTATTAGAAAGAGTCCTGGATGTTCATTCTACATTTTCTACATTCTATTTAATTCTGTCATCTGAATTTTATTCACTTCTATTCTCATTATGTTTCATGTCCACAAACCTTGTATAAGAAAAAAAAAATGACAGGACTTATTCTCCCTAATGTTAATCTATTCAGAGAATCCAGACTTAACCTAAACAATTGGTCTATAACTCTTGACTTAATTTCCTTAAAATTAAATCACGTTGCTGATTGACCTTGCTCATCACATCTCAGCTACATTGAAAACAACTGTCAGACATTCTCAAAGGGTTTGATAATATGCTGAGGATAGATGAGTTAAAACAAAACCAAAGTTTACATGGTATATTTATACAATCATGATCTTGCATGATTTTGAAATTTTGCCCATAGACTTCTAACATCAATAAATCACATACATGATTTCTTTTCCCCTCAAGTCAGCCATCAACACATTATCATGATTAACCTTGTGACTCAGTGGAATCAGGCTTTGGATACTTTAAAACAGACTGCCCGAGATATATGGCAGTTGTGATCAATAGTTCTCTAAGGTTCCAGGTTGAAATAGGCTGCTCTTAAGATTTGTAATATTCCATCTGTATTGTATGAACATTCTGTGTGGTTTCTTGATCAATCTGAATCTTATATCAATGTCAAGCTAACTTAGGTTTTGAAGTTATATGCCACCTAAGATGTACTTCCATTAAAACAAGTTAAGGTTAAGGCAGCCTGTTACCAAACAATATAAACTAGAAGCAAAAGCAATTTAAGCATTGAACCTCCCCCACATCACAAAAGTCTAATTAGCAATACAGGCAATATTGAAATAATTGCCACCAGGAGGTTTGGTCCAGAAAAAACAGAATAAAGTCGAATAAGGAAAGCTGGCCAGAGGTCTGTGATGGAATGTCCTATTCCTAGACTCCTGTTTCTTTTGAAGAATTTCTTACACATTTCAGTTTTAAACTGACATAATAAGATCCCAAAGTTTGTCTAGATGGCTTCTTACTGTACATAAAACAGAGTCTGTATAATTCTATGCCTCCATCAAAATCTTTAACAGTGTGTACTCTAAAATCTATTTAATTTGTACAAAACTGTTATGTCAATTTTTATTTTAAAAACAGCGTCCAAGGTCACACTTTCATGTTCTTATAATAATCTGTTTATATTCTTGCAATTTGCATTGCACCATTATGATAATATCATAAGTGACCAGGCTTTACCACAACCTGCTGAACTAGATGGCAATACTAAATTGTCTTTGGCTTTTCCTTTGGAATCTACACATCCTTATCTTCCCAGTTTACCATGCAATTTTTTTCCCATTGTTCTTGGAAAAGCAGGTGTGTGAAGAATCCTTTCTTTTCTTTTTTTCCCTACCTCTCTTTAACCTTTTGTATACAAAACAGATCACCATAAATCCTTAGAGTATTCAATTTCTTTAAATGGTAAACTAATAAGGAAACAAGCAAACTCTATTTAATTGAGAGCTTCAAAATATCAGGAAGTTCCATTTTACTACTACTTCTAACAAAACATGCAATCTTTTCGTAATGGCTTGCCGAAAGTACATATAGAATACACGGAGCTAGAAATAATTGCTTTTTTTTTAATGAAGGAAACCCAAATCCAAAATTTATATTTATATTTCTTATAAGTAGAATATTTAAATAAAGTACAATGTATCTCTTATGATAGTAAGCTTTCATTTTCTACAATTAATTAACTTAAAAAGTGAAACCATGCTATGATTAATTAGAGTAATATCTGCAATATAAATAGTTAACTGCTCATCCTAACTGACCTTGACTAATTTGAAAAAGCTATGTAGAACTAGATCCAGTTTGTACCATTCATGGAAAACCATTGAAGAAAAAAAAAAACCAGAACTTTAGGAAGTTGGAAAAAAAACCTGGAAAAAGTGAAAGCCTGCTTCCATAATGTTGCCAAGAAGATAACATCCTTGAAACTATTCAGAACTGAGTTTAATTTAAAGATGAACCTTTTTAAATATTTCATTACAGATGATGCGTATCATCTTAAAATGCATTTTAAGAGAGTTAATGCTTCATTTGTGTATCATCAAAACAGATGTTTATGTATTAATCCTTCATGTGAAATTTGTGCTGATTCCTTAATCAGATGAGAGCAGTAACATTTACATAAGGACTCAATGTGGTACCATATTCAGCAAAGAGTTCTCTTCAGATATGAACATATGAATGTAAGAGCATAATCTCATATGCGGTTTGGGTAATATAAAGTTATACTTAATGTCTATTCTAGTCACAAGACTTTCAGCTGGATAATTGATTCCTTAGTTATTTCCTTTTGTACTTCATGAAAACCATGGTGGTGTATTGGGCAGGAAGACTGCTGGCAGAGAAAAGGAGCAATTGCACTCTTCAGAGCCATGGTTGCATGGTGGTTAGAATGCAGTACTGCAGGCTACTTCTGCTGCCTGCCGGCTGCCTGCAATTTGGCAGATCGAATCTCACCAGGCTCAAGGTTGACTCAATCTTCCATCCTTCCAAGATGGGTAAAATGAGGACCCAGATTGTTGGGGGCAATATGCTGACTCTGTAAACCGCTTAGAGAGGACTGTAAAGCACTGTGAAGTGGTATATAAGTCTAAGTGCTATTGCTATTCAAAAACTATGATATCAATTGTGCAATGCTTTGTATAAATAAAGGAAGATCTTGTTGATTTTTAAATTTATTTTTGAAATATGGCATTATAGGAATGGATGAATGGATTATGACAATTATGACAAAATTAACTTCCAAAAGGTAAAGGAAAAATAAATAAATCTCCATTAATTGATTAAAAAGCTGAAAGATAGCAAAACAGAATTATCAGTTTCATGTTTTCCCGATGAAGATATTTTTGGATGCACCTGGAAGCCATAGCTGACTCGGTAGAAGAGAGAAAACAGAGCAGTGGTCAATAGGATTCTAGTTCTGAATTCTTTCCCAGGTAGATTACCAATATGACTTTCTTAGGAAACAAAGGAAGAATGTTCTCCTTTCTTGATCTTTTGGGGAAGTGAGCATGTGTCAAATTTCATGGCTATTTGGAACTGTGTAATTGGACAGAGTTGGCATGTTTCAGGTGCTATCAAGTAAACAGTGTCATTTGATGGGAAACTGCATACAGAGAATTGCACTATGTTTGTTTGAGCACGATAGAGATTTGGGAGAATACAAACCAAACTGAAAACTCTCTAAATTGACTCAGAAAAACAAAAGCATGTTATTAGCAGCTCTTGAAAAGGAGCTTGTTAAATGGAAGAGTGGAACCAGTTGTCACCCGGCTTTCAATACCTATTTCCTCCAAACAAATGCTGATCCCTTTCAAGTCGACTGTATGCACAATCTCAGCCGTTGACTTCTGAAATAGCAGGCAAAAGTCACATCTGTGTCTTTCAGTTCTCTTTACAGCATTTCACCACACAGACAGATGTTTTCCAAACCATGTTTTTTCTCTCTCTGTGCCTCCCTAATCGTCAAAAGAAATGAAAGTGTTTAGGTAAGCAGAAGAGATTCATCACGGAGGGGCTTTCAAAATGTTTTAATTTCTCGTTCATTTTTTTCCCCTGTTGTTGTTGTTCTGTAGTTCTTGTGGTGTTTATCTCAGAAAGCAGACATTGTACAATGTGCAGGCACTGACCTCTCTTTTCTGATGTTCTGTTCCTCCAGGAACAGGAAGGATTAATTACAGCAACCTAGCTCTAGACGTAGCCCCATGCTTCTTAGCACACCAAATTAATTCAGAGTTGACAAAACTCTTTCAGACACAACCTGCTTCTTCCTGCTGATGGTGCTTTATTAGCATATTCTTCTCAGAAAAAAAAAAGCTTCATAGAGCTTTTTTTTACCTCTCCTCCACGTTCAATTTGTAAAGCACTGAGTGACAGGCAGCAAAATGGCTTGAATATATCTGAGGCAACTTGCCAACATTCTCCTGACACAGGCACTTAGGAGGCTTTGTTCTGAGTACATTAAAGTCACAGAAGGTCCACGTACAGTAAGCATTATAGGGCAGGCAGGATGTTCACAGAAAGACAAAACAGCAGGTGATAAATGACATTAAATAACAGTGAGAATTTACCACAGACTAAATTAACTACTGGAGTGAAATGTTCACGGCTCGGAGGCTATATTAACAATGAATTTATAATTAGATGATTATAATTCTTTCCAATGTTCATGTAAGTCTACATGTAAGAATAATGAAGACAGAGACAACCCTATTGGACTCCAGATACAAGCTGGCATGGATTTTATTTTTTTAAAAAAAATACAGTAAAGATATGGGATAATTCTTCTTCTGCCCCTAAAATGTAATTTATAAAATAAGTACTTAAATATGAATTAACCCAGATATATGCTGTACAAAGATGCAGAGCTATTAAGCCACTGAGGAGTGATTTTAAGCCGTTCTTCTGAGCATCATTGGAAAGGCTCATAAATGAAAAATTGCCTCTTTCTCCTCCAATCTTTTAGTAGTGGTTATTTAAATATGAAAAAAATAAGCCCACCATTAAAAAGAAAATCAAAAATACTTCTTTCATTCCCCTAACTTATAATTTTTTAAAAAAAGCTTTGGCATCCAATGTATGATGACTGGATATAGGCTGAGTTAATCATGCTTAGTAAACTATCCTGAAACTAGATTGATAAGGTGTGTTTAGTACTATGTTTTTATGGTAGCTAAAATAAAGAGGCAATCACAATGTACCCTAAATTATGTTTCTCTTAGGGTAGATGTTCAAGCTGGAATGAAGAACATTCTGTCTTACTTTGGAAATGTATTTTTTTTTTATCCAAGTTAACTGAAAGTCATGGGGATAAGCTTCCTTGTTAAGTAAAGAATTGGTTCACCTGGTTCCTTAAAACTCTCAAACTATTAAAAATGTGCATACTTTTTTTAGTTGGATGATCATGTGCCATCAAGTTGGTATTAACTCATAGCAATCTTGGTCTTTGCTGCTGATAGTTCTCCCTTTTCAGCTTTCTGAAATTTCAAGGTGCTGGTTGTCACCTTTAAAGCCCTACATGGCTTGGGATAGGATTACCTGAGGGACTGTCTTTTTCCAAGAGATTTTAATGTTCAGTCAGATCCAACAGATTGAGCATGCTGCAGATTCCATCAGCCAAAGAGTGGATTTCCAGTGGTGAGGACTTTAGTCAAAAGGCTCAGCCTATGGAATGTATATAATTGAATGGATGGATGTCTATAAAAATTGGATTTCCACATGCAACATGTACATGTATGTAATTACACCTGGTATTTTTACATATTTACAATTGAAAGAAAGATTTAAATTAGATAAAAAAGAGTTATGGGTTTGATTTTGTGAAAAATGAATTGGAAATCCTACTGTGCGGTAGTGACAAAGTCTATAAATTGTTATTGAATTTGAATTTGGAGAATGAATATGTAAAGCATTGCATGATTCAGTGGGCAAGGAACTTTGGATACAATGTAATGCTTGAACAATGGGAGAATATGTGGACGAAAGGTTTAAAATTTACATTAAACTACAACTTAAAAGAAAATTTCAATAAGATAATTGTCCCAAAGGTGCTTTTTCAAGAGGAACTGGACTTTCTGGTTTTTCTTTGAAGATGTGGATATCCTACTGTATGGTAGTGATGAACATATCATTGCTAAGGTCTATAAAATGTTATTGAATTTGAATTTGGAAAGTGAATATGTAAGGGATTGTATGATTCAGTGGGCAAGGAACTTTGGATATAATGTAAAGCTTGAACAATGGGAGAATATATGGACGAAAGGTTTAAAATTTACATTAAATTACAGTTCAAAAGAAAAAATTTATAAGATGATGTATCGTTGGTATTTAACACCAGATAAGTTATCAAGAATGTATAAAGGTATTTCAAATGAATGCAAAAGTAAAGAAGGGACCTTTTATCACTTATGGTAGACATGTGACAAAGCAAAGAAATAATGCAGTAGGATTCACATCTTAATACAGAAGATTCTCAAAGTGAATGGCTAAACTGAGTGCTTTGATTAAAGACAAAAGCACGAATACTTTTGTTTCTCCTTGGAGACTGTTTCTGGACTTTGTGCTCAAGGTGGAAAAAAATGAAACTTTGACTTTGGGTTTCACTGATTAGATAGATTAGTTGTTATAGGAAATGGCTACTTTATATTATTATGTAAAAGTAAAAAGTTGAGGTTTGATGTTATCTTATTCTACTGCACCAAAGGGAGTCGGAAGTCAACATCTTCTTTTTTCTTTTTCCCTTTTTCTTACACCTTTCCTTTCCCTTTTCCCTCCCCTATCTTTCCTATTTTTTCTTTTGCATTTTTGTATCTTATATTATTAATAAATAAATAAAAACCCATCTGGTATTTTTGTTTCCTTTACAATCTAGCTGCTGTACCTTTCCCCATTCCCTGCCAAAATACTTTTTTGAGCTCAAAGGGTTAATTCCTATCCTTTAGTACAGCAGGAGAGGCAGGCTGCCAAATCAGAAAAGTGATTTAAAAAAATGGATCTATATAAAGATTTCTATCACTTGGCCTTCTAGACTATAGCTCTTTCCCACCCTCCACTCCCCACTTTCCATAGCAGACTTGTAATGTGAGAAGTAGGTGTTTTTGTAATGGGGTATAAAATGATTCTTAATACTTAATACTTAATAAATACAATAAAAGAAAATCATCATTTGAGTGGACTAGAATCAATTATAATATAAAGTGAATCTATTAAACCAATATTATTCATTACTTGCAACAATAACACATGATTTGGTTCACTGCATGCAAGTATCACAAATGGAATACATATGCTGGAAAAAACCTTTAGCTCAGCATTTCTCAACTTTTTTTTTTTTTACAAAAAAAAGTATACTACTGCAACACATTCAAAGCTTTGTAGACTGTCATCTAAACAATCTGTGTTAAGCACATTTTCTCTTGAGCATGCTGGATAAAACCTACTGATCCATATTTGGATTTCTGCGTTCTGATAAACATGCAAAGAATGTCAGTTTGTATTGTCATGATTTAAAAGGGTCATTATTTGAATGCAACAACGTTTACATTACACAACGGGGTTTGTGTTACAAATCATATTGTAAATAAAAATGTAATATCAATTATAATGAGAGGGAATAATTAGTAAGGTAAACAAATTAAAAGTATTAGATGGGGAAAGGAAATAAAAATATATCTACACCCATTTTTATTGATTATGTGCCATCAAGTTGCTATCAACTCTTATTGAACACATAGATACATTTCTTCCATGATGGTCTGCCCTTAATCTGGTCTCTCAGTTTTTTCAATGGTATATTTGCTGCCATTATAACTGAGTCCGCATCCTTTGCTGCTGGTCATCATCTTCTTATCTTTCCTTCCATCTTTTCCAGAATTAGACCCTTTTCCAGAGAGCTGAATCTTCATTCTTGCTGCCAAACTTACCTTCTAGGGCCTGAGTACCTAGCAGTTTTCTCTCATCCAAGTGTGTGTGACAGATAAGATACTTGCATTCTATGCTTCACTTCCAGTGATTTTTGCTAAAAATTCAAAAATTGAAATAATATTGATACTGTCATCTCCTGGACATGAATAATAGAAATGTGTGGTTAGAGGATTCAGTCCCTCTTTCCCCTCTTTTGGGAGATAAGTCAAGTTCATGGGAGACAAATATAATGCAACTTAAAAGAGAAAGGGAAAGAAAGAAAAAAAGATTAAAAATAATATAAGACCACCTTTTTTGTTTTAAAATTTAAAATGGAAAGAAGACAATAAATTGCAAAATTGTCCTGATCACAAGAACACAACTGGTAAATATATTAAAAAAGAACATTCCAAAAGAAAAGAAAATACTTGGGACAACCACAAGGTGATGTTGGTCTGCTACAAATAAAAGATTTTCTGCCAGAACCTTCAGGATGATATTGAAAGAAAGTAGAGGTGATAAGATTTACAGTGAAACCTATAGCTTCATGCACATAACCTGAGATGTGTCTCAGGTTTCAAAAGACAAAGACACAAAAATCATGAAACTTTACCTCAACACATAAAATAGAAACAAAAAGCTCCCTGCAAATTCCTGGCTAGACATTTTACTTATTTTCTCTGCCTCACTTACATGGTATTCCTTCTGTTTCCTAGAACAGCCTATTACATCAGAAGCTGCTGGGAGATGGATAATCCTGCTTTATGTCAGTGTAATTATGAGCTGGGATAGCCATAACAACAAGTCCACCAATGGGATCTGTTTGGTGACTGAGACCCATGTCAGACGGCAAAATCAATTAATAGATGGGAAAGGAAACTTATACTACCAAAACAATGAAAAAAAGAAAATAGTAGAAAATTACTATGAACAATTATATAAACAAGAAAATGTAAAAGAAGAAGAAATAAGACATTATTTGGAAAATGCAAATATACCAAAAATTCCAGAAAATGTTAAAAAGAATTTGGAGGAAAGGATTTCAATGATGGAACTAATAGAAGGGATTAAAACACAGAAGAATGGGAAAACACCGGGACCCGATGGATTACCAGCAGAATTTTATATAATACTACAAAACACATTAAGTGAAGTTACGTTAGAAGTATTTAATGATTTGTTACTGAAGGCAAAAATTCCAGATACATGGACAGAAGCATATTTAACCCTGCTGAATTATTTACGTGTGCTGGTTGGATTGCTGCAAACTCTAACACTTTAGCCCAACCTTGATCCACATATTTTTTCAAGTTCACTTGCTTTAAAGGAAGGGAGAAAGGGAGAGAGAAAGAGATAGAGAAAGACAAATAGGTGTAGTAGTTAAGGCATCAGTCTAGAAATCAGGACATTGTAAGTTCTAGTCATGTCTTAGACGTAAAGCCAGCTAGCTAACCTTGGGCCCATCACTTTCTCTCAGCCTTGGGAAATAGGCAATGGCAAACCACTTCTGAAACCTTGCCATGAAAACTGCAGGGGCTTCTTCAAATAGTATCCAAGAATCAACACTAATTTGAAGGCATGCGCGCACGCGCGCGCGCGCCCCCCCCCACACACACACAGAGGGAATGGCTGAAATAATCTGATTGTACATGACCAAACACCGTATCTCATTCAAAGGGATGCTAACTATGTGGAGATACAGTGTTGGGATTCAGCTGGTTCAGGCCAGTTCGGGTGAACCGGTAGTTAAATTGCTGGCTGGCCCCACCCCTCCCTGCCCCGCCCCTTCCAGGAGTCCCCACGCGCCCCATTTTGGCTCCCAGTTCAGGGAAGCCTACTAGCCCAAAAATGGGGTGCAGGGGTGCGACGCATCCCCCTGCGCCCCGTTTCACTCCCAGGAGGCTTCAGGGAGGCCTCCTAGGCCCAAAACAGGGCGCAGGGGGTGCAGCGCCCCCCGTGGCCCATTTTCACTCCCAGGAGGCTTCAGGGAGGCCGAGGTGGCGCAGTGGTTAGAGTGCAGCACTGCAGGCTACTTCAGCTGACTGCTAGCTGCAGTTCGGCGGTTCAAATCTCACCGGCTCCAGGTTGACTCAGCCTTCCATCCTTCCGAGGTGGGTAAAATGAGGACCCAGATTGTTGGGGGCAATATGCTGACTCTGTGAACCGCTTAGAGAGGGCTGTAAAGCACTGTGAAGCGGTATATAAGTCTAAGTGCTATTGCTATTGCTATTGCTATTACTAGGCCCAAAATGGGGCGTGGGGGTGCGGGCCCCCCGTGGCCCATTTTTGTTCCCAGGAGGCTGCAGGGAGGCCTACTAGGCCCAAAACGGGGCATGGGGGGCAGCGCTGTTATGTTCTAACTGTTTCAACTGTGTTGCATGGTTCCAACCAGGTCCAGCGTTTGAGCGGGAAAAAGCTCAAACGCTATTGGCTGGTCTATCTGACAGCTCCCTATAAAAGGGCAAGCTGTCAGACTGCTTTTTGCTGGTTGCTGATACAAGAGCTGAAATAAAGAGCTGTTTGGGAAGTCTGTCTCCTGTCATCTCTACCCACTATCTAACAGTGGCGACGAGGGCTTGGGCCAGGAGAACTGTGACTAGCTTCTTCAGCACTTTCAACCAGCCAGGCAGACATCTTCCTGCCTCCTTCTGCCGCTATGTCCACCTTCCACCCGCCGGCGCCTTTCGACCCGACCCGGGA
>QLTV01004233.1:3266249-3276380 GCA_003457575.1 Thermophis baileyi | reverse complement strand
GGCCGCGAGCCAGCGATGTCCTCCCTTCGAACCGGTCCCTTCGGCCGTGGAGGCCACACCCAGTAACTTCCAGGAGCTTCCATGCTCGGGCCCCAGAGCGACAGCAGACCTGTCCGCACAGGCCGCTGCCTCACCACCATCTGAATTGCGCTGGTCTAGTAGGGCTCCAAAACGCCCCGCCTACCTGCGTGATTATGTATGCTGGACTGCTCCATCCAGGAGGGGAGGGGTGTTATGTTCTAACTGTTTCAACTGTGTTGCATGGTTCCAACCAGGTCCAGCGTTTGAACGGGAAAAAGCTCAAACGCTATTGGCTGGTCTATCTGACAGCTCCCTATAAAAGGGCAAGCTGTCAGACTGCTTTTTGCTGGTTGCTGATACAAGAGCTGAAATAAAGAGCTGTTTGGGAAGTCTGTCTCCTGTCATCTCTACCCACTATCTAACAAGCAAGCGCGTTCCCCCACGGCCTGTTTTTGCTGCCAGGGGGGTGCAGGAGGCTGAGTGCTGCCTGTCACAACCCCTGGCCACACCAACCATGGCCACACCCACCCAGCAGGTCATTAGGGCAGAGAACCAGTTGTTAAATTATTTGAATCCCACCAATGTGGAGATATGTATTATGTGTGTATAAGCCTACATTGTGGCATAATGCTACATTCACAAGAATCATGATAATCTGCAGGTGGTCCATAAATGGTAACTTTGCAATTGAGGCTTTCAGCTAGCATTTGTTGATAACATGGAAAACACTTAGTGTGTGCTACTAGTATAAGTATACTGATATCATATGCACCATTCTCAGAAAGACATTTTTTTAATATTTTGGCCATTATACCACACATGTAACCAAAACTGTAAACCAGGATCTCTAATCCAGAGATCAGTTGCAAATCAATGTACAATTGCAGTATCAGATTGTGAGATGGTGTTAATTTGTAAATATGAATGTTTTTTAATACATGTTCTGGTCACTGGAAATTAACCACATATGCAACAAGTGCTGATTTTTAAAGCTATTTTTATTTTATTCAAAAAAAGTTAAAATAGAAAACTTTGTTTTTTTAAACAAAGAAAAAAAACAAGACATTAAAAAAGGAAAAGATGCATTAAAAAAGACTAATACATATTTACATATTGTCCTCCCTAGTTGAATACTGATTAATATATTACAACATTAGTTTCCCATCCCTTGAGAAAGGTCCAAAGAATTTTAAACTACTAAACTAATTCTATTTGCAAGTTTTTAACCTGTCATCTATATACTACGTTAATAACAAAATAATTTACAGAAAAACAATAATAAAAAAGACAAGATTAAAATTCTAAAACCTTCTGTTAACAAACTGTTATTGTAATCAACAGTACACTGCGCAGCCCCAGAGTGCACCGACCAAAGGACCGGTGGGCTGCAGCCAGATATCATTGGTCCCCATGCGCTTGCCGGCTCTTGTGTGCGTGCCTGGGGACGGGCTGCCCAGCCGGGCTGATCACCCTGAAATTGTGTTTCCCTGAAAATAAGCCCTAGTGCTTATTTTGGGGCCCAAAAGAAAATAAGACCAGGTCTTATTTTTGGAGAAACACAATAGATATAGCTATATGGATGATATAGATGATAGATGATATATAGATATAAATATAGACATAGAGAGATAGAAGTGTAGATGTATACAAATGTATAGATATTAATCTTATTTTCAGACTTTTGACTCAGGGGAACAATCTTTAATCCTGTGAAACTTTGAATAAAATGTTTTAAGAAACCATGGAAATCTGACTGTTACATATCTCTATTGATATGTAAAAGTTGTTCCTTGGAAATCTTTCAGAAGGGGCACCTGTACAGATATTCCTCAACTTACAACCATTTGTTTAATAATTGTTCAAAGTAATGGCACTGAAAGATGTGACTTATGACTGGTTACAACTATCGCAGCATTGCCGCAGTCATGTGATCAAAATTTGAGCACTTGGCAATCAACATGTATTTACACCATTTCAGTTCCTAGTGATCACCATTTGCGACCTTCCTAGCCAGCTTCTGACAAGCAAACTCCATGGAGGAAGTTGGATTTCCTTAACAATTGTGTGATTCACTTAACAGCCATGGCAAAAAATGTAAAATGACATGTGACTCACTTAACAATGACTTTGGACTACCTGTACCATAATAAGTATATCACTGGAAATGGAATAAATGGCAAAGTTCCTATTTGAAGAGGCAAGGATTCTAAGATAACATCTAATGGTCTTTCAGTGTGGTTCCTTCTTATTTTGGGCTACAAAAAGATCAAATCCTCACTTTGTCAAATTGCGATAAATGACATGGATTATCAACTAGGGATTAACAGAAGGATACATAATAGCAGACACTGAGTTTCAAGTGGTGGTGGGCAAAGATCTAATATTTCTTCTCTTCCCCAGATTGTGGAATGATCAAGCATGCCATAGTGTATTGTTTCTCACCCTTGACATCTTTAATATGGGTGGACTTCAACTCCCAGAATTCCCCAGCCAGTAAGTCATACTGCCATAGTGTGTTACCAGCCACCCTCCTACTGGACAAATACTCAAAGATCTCCTTATTTGAATGAATTTGTCCTTGTGGTTCAAAGGATATTGAAACGTTTTACGCTTTTACTGTCATACTGCAATTTCTACAGGAACGTAAGGAATTCTTATGTTAAGTTTTAATTTTTAGGGGAAAAACCCCCAAACCATTGATCATACTAAAGACAAGTAAGTATATAAATGAGGCAAGGAAATTCATTTTGAGAAGTTTTGTTAAAATGCCCCAAGTAATAAAGATGCTTCTTTGAAGAAGTAACTCAAGGAGAGGGAAACTGATTGTCTGCAGAATTACTGAATTTTTTAAAGTGAGCAACAGAGCAGTTGACTAAAACCTCGCAGTTTGAATATATATGTATACTGCTATTAAAATACAGCACATTAATCTATTTTGCATTTTGAAATTAAGTATCACTGCAACTGCCACTGAGGAGGAAAGAAAAATAAAGCCAAATAATTAGTCCATAATAAGTAGATGGCACACGTATTCCTAGAAAATGGTTCCTTGTTCTGATTCTGAAAGGAACAAGAGTTGAGATATGAACAAAATGGATAAACCCATTCATTTGTTTTAGATCAATACATTAAACAAAACCTGATGATGCACATTGGGTGGCTTTCTTGGAAGTAAGTTATGCTATTTTCAATGGACATACTCCAAGCAAATGTCCAGGACTCTGAGACTAGCTTTCTTTTTCTTTCTTTCTTTCTTTCTTTCTTTCTTTCTTTCTTTCTTTCTTTCTTTCTTTCTTTCTTTCTTTCTTTCTTTCTTTCTTTCTCTCTCTCTCTCGCTTTCTTTCTTTCTTTACTTTCTTTACTTTCTTCTTATTTGTATCCTGTCTTTATTATTTTTTGAAATAACTCAAGGTGGGAAACATATCTTTCCTCCTCCTATTTTCCCCATAACAATAACAAGGTGAGTTGGCCTAGGAGAGAGTGAATACCCTAAGGTCACCCAGCTGGCTTTCATTTAATGCATTTCTAGACTTTATGATAAATAACTTTTCATGTTTGTGGGACCATACAAATTTCAAATTAATAGTGAGCAGTGGATGGAATGTGGCTCAAATTCTCCATCTTTCTCTCTGTTTTTCACCCTTTTCCTTTCTTGCACTGCTTTGTCTTTACTTTTCTTTATCATTTTAGTCTCTTTACAAAACCTAGTGATTCAGAAGCTGGGAAACGGAATTCTGCCTCCCTTAGACATGGGACATAGCTGGGTAACTTGGGCTAGTTTCTGTCAGCCCTAGGAGGAATCTGATGGCAAGCCACTTCTGGACATGCTGCAAAGTTAACTCTAAGAGTTTATCCTGGTCATCCTCCAGAGTCAGAGTTGACTAGATGGTTCATACTGCAACAATAACATGAAGAGCAGTTCCAGTTTTGGAGCAAGATATAAGCCCTCTTGTGATCAAATGATGTCATCTCTAGAAGCTTGCTACTGTGTGAAATTTTGAGATACTTCCATTGTTTTCTTGAATGGGGATTTGCATTTTCAAGGCTGCAAATGGAGATGAAAGATGCTCAGATCTGTATCAAGTTAAAATGGAGACCAATACACTCAGGATGATCGTGGTGTGGAGACAGAGCAAAAAGAAGAAAGGGCACATCTTTCCCCTTTTACCTCTGCCCTGGCATTATTTCTTTCTCTTATGGCAGTGAAGAAAAGAATGACAGCCTATCCTTCTATTTTAAAAGATGCATCCTTTTACCTTTTGCCAGCTCTGCCTGGTTCTCAAGTTCTTGTTTTACGCATAGTCTTCTTTCTTACTCAGCCAGTTGGAAAAGACCACAAAATCACCAAGACAAACTGCTTTTAAAATGGGTTGAGGAAATTTAGAAAAATAAGAGACTGGTAATCTAGATATGACCAAGATTCCTTTTTCTTGTTTCATCTCTGGCTAACTATATCCCCCAGTTTGCCATTTGTTTCTCTTTCTTTCTTTCTTTCTTTCTTTCTTAAGAATTCTTCCTTCCTTCCTTCCTTCCTTCCTTCCTTCCTTCCTTCCTTCCTTCCTTCCTTCTTTCTTTCTTTCTTTCTTTCTTTCTTTCTTTCTTTCTTCTTCATCTCCTTGGCCCTACTGTCTCATCTGCTTTCATCCCCATTGCTGTCTCAAACTCTTTCTTGGTATTATCTGCTTGTAAAGATCATCCATTTATAACTTTGCTTCAACTGCCTTCTTTGGGAAAGCATTGTATCCAACAGGATTTACCAGCTACTGGACAGCAAGATGTCATCTTTGCTACATAAAGGATTGAGACAAAATGCATCTAACTTGCAAAAGGTTAATAGACATCCCTTTTTCTGCCTCCCTCGCTTCTCCTTTCCTTCCTGTCCTCTCAAGCTATGAAGATATTCAGTGAGTTTTAATGGAGGAATCTGTTCCTAAATGACCAAATATAAAGTAGCTTGCTCTGTAGTGGGCATTGGATAAGTGGGTGTAACTTAGAAGAGGTCCAATAGGTCTGCTGCACAGGAGGTGGAGAGATTAGGATGTATTAAAGATCATGAAGTGAAGGCCACAGCATGGCTAACAAGCTACTTAATAACAGAAATCTTTGAGTAAAAGCCATGAAGTCAATTTCCTACAGTACAGAACTAAATCAGAAAAGAAGCTGACGAGGCACATCTTGATAGAGCAAGACAGAAAAATTAATCTATTACAGAATGCTAGCAAGCAGATCCTAGCTTATTAATGGGCCATCATTTACTAACTTTGATGCGGGTCTCCTCCAACCACAAAGGAACTGTTGAAACATACAAACCCAAGGCTCATGCCTTGATCCTATTTTGTTATGTGTAATATACACATTAATGACCAGGGTGGATTTGATTTAAATCAAGTCGATTTAAATCACAATTTAAATCATGATTTAAATCACTAGTAAAAAGGCTTGATTTAAATCAACTCGATTTAAATCATAATTTTTAAAGAGCAACTGTCATCTCTGTCCCACAGTGGCTCCTCCTCTGACCCGCTGTTGACTCACTGACAGTCCCATTCACTTTAATGGGACGGCTGGTGATGTCAGATGCATTTCTCTTCAAACAATCATAGAGTTTGTAGTGTACATAGATTTACAAAACAATGGGATAAAGGGATATTCCTGAACTTTGTTTTATGATTTATCTCATGGTTACTGTGAAATTGTGTAAATGCATCAATGCAGTGCATGTTATCTCAGCTTGCAGAGCTTGGATTCATTGAATGAGTTTACCAAAAATGTAAATATTGCAGAATATACAGCCTGATGCTACATAACTAAGCTCCATTTCATGCTGAATAAACTAAATTATTAATGTATATTAAATACAAAACTATCTTTAGATAGATTTTTTACTCCAAAAGCATTTTATTAAAATAAATTTGATAAAAATAAAAAAAATCCGATTTAAATTTAAAAAATCCAATTTAAATAAAAAAATCTGATTTTTTATTTTTATTTTTTAAAAATCATCAATTTTTATCCACCCTGTTAATGACTGAGTCATATTACTGTATTAATTTTTAAAAAGTGCCTTGCAAATAGTTGGATTTAAAACAGGAACAAAGCGTTCTGGGTCATACAATCCCTCCATTGCTAAAGATTCAAGTTGATCTGTCTGGTCCCTTCAGATTTCTGCCAAGGAGAAAGAAACTCAATTTAAACATACACCTTTAAGGTCAAAAGACAGAGCAGAGCTGATAGGCTCTCAATGGAATAGCATTATTCCATCAACCAAAATAAAGCAGGAAAGTCAGTCTTTCACCAAGGGAAAAGCAAACTTGTAATTTTTTTTTTCATGGTTATCCTAGAAAGAAAAGACAAAACTATTTTTCCTCTCACTTCTTAATTTCCATCACTGGTTTTGGGGTTGTTGTTTTTTACCCATGACCCTGAAACAGAAAGTAAATGTTCCCTTTGGCATTCTTAAATTCTAATCTCCTTGGCTCTTTTCATCACCCTGTTTGTATCCTAGACTTTTCAGCTCCTTAGCCACTTGACGCATTCATTTCTGGTCACCTACCAGTATCTGACCCGTCACCAGCTTAAAAAGATCAGACAAGCTTTCCCACATGCCACTTTATTCAATTTAATCGAAAGCCTTTTAAAAAGTTGAAGTCCAGATAGGAGAAATAGCAATTACATTAATATGAACCATTTGCTTTCCCAATCTGAAATAAACAAATGTTGGTCCTTCCTCTATTACACATATGAGTAAATCTTCATAATACTAATATATTCAATGTGGACAGACAGTTATTCTTTGCTTACTGCACAAATGAATTCTTTATATGAGAACCAGAACAATCTTCTGTAAAATAAACAGCACTTCAACTTCTAGAGATTTTTCTGTCTGGTCAGGAAAAGGTCTGGAGATAAAAAGAATACTTTGAAGGAACTGTCTCTCATAATAAGCATACAGATGACAGCTTAAGAGTGGTTTGAAAAAGAACAGATATTTATCTTATTTGGATAGATATAGGAAAGATAGATATAGCAACCTTTTTCCCTTTTACTTTTTATTCAGAATATAGAGTAATTTCCTGTTGCCCTTTAATCCAAAAATATACCAGAAGGGAAGGAACTACACATCACAAATCCCAGCTGCTTCTGAAAGTGTTGGAGTAGTGTGCACGGTATAAAATAAAGAATTTGTTTGAACAGGAATCTAAATATTGTTATTTTATTTTATAAAAAATACCATTGGATTTGGTACAGATTTAAGTGTATGCAGTTCAGGAATGAAAAACTGAGCCAAGCTTCATGTAAGTTTAAAGCAGAGATAGGTAACCTGTGGCATGAAGTCAGCAATGGCCTCCCAGCCATAATTCTACAATGTCCAAAGAATCCATGCCAGATGCCACCTATATTCAGTGTCAAAACCTATTTTTTGTTTTTTTTTATCTTCCAGTAATAATGAAAGTAGACACATTATGATTTACATTTTACATATATATTTCACAGTGAACCTTCTTTGAACTCATCACCTCCAACCTATAAAATAAATTAGAAGTGAAATTGACCCATCCCTTCTTTAAAGAAACACTCTGTAATTACGTCCAATCGATCCCTTTCTAACCATATAAGGTGTCTTATATCTGCACCGATGATGTTACCTAGTTTGATAATGAAATATATCCAAGAAAACCAGAAAGCATCAAGAAGGCCGCAGTTCAACCCTGAGCTGCAAATATATATAATATAAAATAAGAGCAAGAACGTAGTTCACCCTCAGCCACATGAGCTCATTTGTTGACTTCGGGACAATGAATGTTTCTCTAGCTCAACCTACCTCACAGAGCTGTTGTTGAAGGGAAAACTAAGTTCTAGTGTCACCTTGGGCATGAAAGGAGAGTGGATGACTTTGGGCCAGTCACATTCTCTTAGCCCAACCCACTTCACAGGGTTTTTGTTGTGGAGAAAATAGAGAAGGATGGAGTATTAGGTATGATCGCCACCTTCAGTTATTTATAAAAATAATAAAGGTGAGATGTGAGTGAGTGAGTGAGTGAGTGAGTGAGTGAATAAATAAATAAATAAATAAATAAATAAATAAATAAATAAATAAATAAATAAATAAATAAATAAATAAATAAATAAATAAATAAATAAAAGAATTGTATACTCTATCTTGAGCTCCTGTACAACAGATATGTATGTATATACACACACACACACACCAATAAATGAATTTTAGTTTGTTTCAGTTTGAATCAATATCAAAGCAGGGAAAATATGTTTCAGTATTCCCTCAATTGCCTTGAGATTGGTAGTGCATATTTGACAGCCCACTGCATATACTGTAGTCCTTTGGGAAATGTCTTCAGAGTCCCGTAAACTTTAATTTTTAATATTCTATATTAAATGCCCATTTTGCATTTAATGTTATTTAACATTTTGCATATTTTTCTCAGTTAAATGAAATATATTTTTTGCTTTATCTCCCCCGTCCTAGCTTCAACTAGTTTTTGAAAACTAACTTTGTCAGTTCCCTAAAAAAAACAGATGGGGTTGTGAACTCAAATTTCTTCCTTGAATATGCATCTTTGTAGATGCTAGAGTGGTTGCTGTCCCTTTTAATGCAAGTTGATAGAATTTTTTCCCACAGCTCATGGCATATGTTGTTTTTTCCGTAATGGCTGTAGAGATTGGGAACAGTAGCCCACATATTGGAAAGCAAAGAGATCGTCAAAACTAGTATAAGCCATTCAGTCCCAAGACAAAAGTAGCCATCAATACAAAGGTTTGCCCATAAGAAGTGCAGAGGGACTTAGTATTGCAAAGATTGTTAGCTCATGCACTGGCTGTCTTTGATTATGGACAGGAAACTGTATTTTATCTGGGAGCCAAATCCAGTCCTGTACTTTCCCAGTGGGCTTAGATAAAAATTAAAAGCAGTACACCCAGAGTGTACCTTCACCCGCCCAGGAAGACATGAACCAGAGGAGAAGGGGGGATGAGGGCAAAGTTAGCCAGATGTCCTAACTAGACATTGTTCATTAGTCAGAAACCTTTAAAAAATCCATACCAAAGGGGTCCAGTTTATAGAAAATAAAAATGTATATAGTTATGAGGCTTTGAAAACAATAATATGTTCTGATTGCTACAACTAACTATTTTAAACAGAACAGCTGGCAATGCAACCACTAATAGACTAGAAGTCATCAGATCATAAGTCTTGGGCTTCATATACTTATCTGGACAAGCTGACTGGTTGAAATTTGAAGAGTCTTACACTCTGCTCCAAGGGGATCAGATAGTAAAGAAGCAGGGATCATTCAAGGATTATATCTGTTCTGTTCGGGAGAACCAGGGTGGATAGGAACTGAGGCGAGATGGGTTTCAAAGTAAATCCCTTTTAATAGAGTAACTGCTAACATGCAAACTGCAACAAGCAACTCCAAAACTGGCAACAACAACTTTCTGTCAGGCAGCTATTTATATAGCAACTGTCAAACGGCTTAGCCAATGGCGCTGGTTTATTCTCCCGCTGGCTGAGCTGTCACGGCTCAGCCAATAGGAGACGCTTCCGCATTAGCGTGCGTGCCTGAACGCCAGCGTGGCTTTGAGGACACAACAATATCACTGCCAGATTGGGATGTTAATTAATCATAGACATAGAATGGGACACTGCCTGTTGATCCCATGTGTCTTCGTAAAAAAGCACCAAAGGATCAAGTGTAGACAAGCAAATGATATCCCAACCCAAAAGAGTTAAATTAGATGTCCAGATCCAAACTGTGATTCCATACCTCTGCCTCATCTACAAGGGCCGCAGTGGAAAATATTGACGGGATCATGACTTATTTAATTGTATTTTTTGACTCCTATTTCCAGGTGGATGTCTAGAACAGTGATGGCGAACCTATGGCACACGTGCCACAGGTGGCACGCGGAGCCATATCAAAGGGCATGCGAGGTGTTCCCCTATGTCAGCTCCAGCGCGCATGCGCGTGCTGGCCAGCTGATTTTTGGCCTTGGGGAAGGCCGTTTTGCCCTCCGGAGGCTTCAGGGAAGCTTCCTGAAGCCCTGGAGTGCGAAAAACGGCCCAATGGGCAAACCGGAAGTTCGGAAAAACGC
>QLTV01004233.1:3244478-3266236 GCA_003457575.1 Thermophis baileyi | reverse complement strand
CATCGGGCAAACCGGAAGTGCGTTTTTCCGAACTTCCGGTTTGCTCGTTGGGCTGTTTTTCACCGTCCCAGGCTTCAGTGAGGCCTTTGCGCATTCGCGGGGGGCAGGGGGTTGTGCGCATGCGCAGGGGGCAGCGCAGGGGTTGTGCGCATGCGTGGGGGGGAGGGAATGGGTGTGGGCACATGCACGCATGCTAGCGCGCACACACACACCCTTTTGGCACACGAACCAAAAAAGGTTCGCCATCACTGGTCTAGAACATACAGTATAACTAAAACAGGATTGTTGGTTGTGTAGTTCTCAGGTTCAGGAAGTAACTGTCCCTATCAAATGAGCAGAGAGAATGACTTATAAAGGCAAGAACTTTGGGGGGGGGAATAAAACATTTGGATGGATCTTGAAGCAATATATATTAGAGTCCACCTGGCTCAACTTGCAGTTAAACTGAGGACATGAAATGTGTGGATCTTTGCTATAACTCATAAACATTTTTGTGATGTATATTTTTTTAAAAAATAGATATTTAAATGTATCTTTATATTTTATCTTTATATCTAAACTATGCCAGTGTGTAAGGGGAAAGGAAGCATAGGGGATTAAAGCATAAGAAATATGTGACTCTTACATCAATACATTCTATAGAATACAAGAAAAACAGTTTTCAAGATTTACAAATTTCAGGCGCTACTGCAGTTGTGAAAAGCACAGGTGTCCCTTACCCCTTTTATATAAACAGAACTGGGATTACTTTCTTTTCCCAAACATGAAAGGAATGTGCATTTTATATGCAGTTATCCTTTCTCAAATGAATGGTGTGTTTGGTGTGCGTGTGTGTGTGTGTGTGTGTGTGTGTGTGTGTGTGTGTGTAGCTCTTATCTGTACCTGAGAGAAAGCATATTAAATATCCTGCTTTAACTTAAACCAGAAGGAAGGACATTGAAAATGAATTAAATGAGTTTAAGATTTAAAAATATATGTGTTGATAGGCAATTTGCGTGTGTGGTTAAACTGGCTTTCCCCAAATTTTGTGAATGGTTTCCTTAATTGCATTTTGGATAATGGAAGGGCATTCTGTTGGTAGAAAACTTTGTGGAAAAAGGGGCAAAATCAAATAATAAATACATCTAGAAGAATAGAATATGCAGTCTTTTTGAGAACAAAGTTTCACATGATTTGAACCTAGAAAAGAAAATGTCTAACCAGCAAATTAATAAAGGAGAATATTTGCAGCTCAGGGTTGACATGAGGGGTCCTTGGTGCTCTCTGAGCTTGCTTGTTTTCTTGCAGAACTTTCATTACCCAAACTATTTAACATCATCAGTGCTAGCAGTGATGATGTTATCTAATTTGGGTAATGAAACGTCTGCAAGAAAACAAGCAAGCTCAGAGAGCACCAAGGCCCCCTCAAATTCCCTTTCAGCTGATATACCTTGATTTTTTTTAAAGGCAGAAAATCCTTCTAAATTCTAAGCACCAGTGACCATTTCATATCATGATTTGCTATTTACACCCAACAATTTACTCAATGTTATGATGACATTGTGTGGTTGATTATTTCACATTCCCTTGTGCCACTACAGCAGATGCCAAATGAATTGCTGATGCATCACTTTTGGTGGCTTTCCCAATCTATCACTTCAACTTAATACAGGATAAGCAACATTTTAGCAAGATAAAGACATGTAAAGGCACTAGAAACTGGGGAAAAGTATTGTGAGCAATATTTCTAGCCAGTTGTAGACAAGCAAACCTGTCAACATGTCAAGCTACGATCCCTTACAAGGCCTGTAATAAAAGCATATATTTACAATTTTCAGTTGACAAAGTTTAATCTTGCGTCTTTGATAGATAAATGATATAGACACTGGCAAAATAACTTTGGTACATGGCAAAATAACATGCAGAGAAAAAAGAAAACTATAATTATGGCCTGATGTTTTATAATTATTTACAACAATGAACTTGTGTCTTTTTAATGTTCATTTTGCTTGTCAATATTAACCTGAGTGAAAATAATTCATTGGAAGTAGCATGAATATGTCTAGCAATGACAGCTTTTTTCTCTCCTGTTCATAGTAAAAGACTGCCATTCTTTTAAAAAATAGCAAGACATTTTCATCAGTGTCATTTAAAATTGTAATAAGGTGCACCTTGAAATACATTGGGCATTTCTCCATATTCTAAAACACCAGTTCAGTGAATGCTTGTTTCATTCAAGTCCTCTTGAAAGACATGAACATTCTTTACACATTTATGTACAATCTGACAGGCATTGTATCAAATAATGATTTGGTAGATTTGATTTGATTTGGTGAATAAATCATCACAGAATGAGCTTTTTTCTGTATCTCCAATCATTATAAAATTAATTAATAGTTAAGTCATATAAATCAGGAGTGAATGTTCATCATGTTCATCACATGTAGTGTCTGAAACACATGGGTTCTGTCCATGAAGCCCCACTATTTATTATTTATTTTGTTCATTAAACAAATTTATATAGCCACCCAACTCACACAGGGTGATTCTAGGAGACTTACAAAATTTAAAATCCACAATACAGAAACCCATAACACACATACACACACCCAAAAAAGACAATCAAAGAAGCTATTTGATCAGCTCCACGTCAATCTGAGGTCTCCAAACCCACTGACAGACAACCATGTCTTCATAGCCTTCTTGAAAAGTATCAAGGTTGGGGAGGTCTTATTACTGGGGGGGGGGATATTCCATAGGATGGGAGCCATGGCTTTAGAAAATCACGAGAATCTCATGAAAAATTACCCAGCACAGAGACAGCTCTCCAATGCAGACAATAACATGAAGAGCAACTAAAATCTGCCCATACTTCCACTTATGTACAGTAAGATTGTTGCTGAGTTTCAAATATGGCTTTTGACCTGCTTTGAAAATGCAAGGCCAGCTCTACCCTAAGTTAAAGAATGTTCAGGAAATATTTAATTACCCTTAGTGGTAGTAAAAGTAAGATCATAAAAATGAAATAGATAAACGATTACAAAATAGTTACTGGCTATGATATTAAAATCTTCTGCTTTGCTTCTTGCCCCAAAACAATTTGGCTATTTCAGGGTTCCATAACAGGTGACACCCAATTGATCTTAGCTAATCTTGAAAAGCTAAGCTCAGTCACACCAGTTACTAGTTGGATAGGAGTGTATTAGGTATTGTAGGACTGTAAGGTAGACTGAGGCAAACAACAACAACAACAACAAAAACAATAGCACTATAGCACTAGCACTTAGACTTATATACCGCTTCATAGTGCTTTACAGCCCTCTCTAAGCAGTTCACAGAGTCAGCATATCGCCCCCAACAATTTGGGTCCTCATTTTACCCACCTCAGAAGGATGGAAGGCTGAGTCAACCTTGAGCCGGTGAGATTTGAACCGCCGAACTGCAGCTAGCAGTCAGCTGAAGTAGCATGCAGTGCTGCACTCTAACCACTGCGCCACCTCGGCTCTTATAACAACAACCCAAAGAAGACAATAATAAACCCCTTCAGTATTACTAGAAGGAAACTATGTGGATATGTTTCTGAAGTTCTTAGAAGCAGAACCTGACACTTGGAAAACTTTCACTGCTTTGTTTTTACCCTTGTTTTGGGTAAATCAGAACAGTGAAGTTGTTTTGCTTTATAAGTAGTTTTCATCATGGTGGTTCATAAAACATAATGTGTATAGGAATTTTTTTTTTGGGGGGGGAGTTTTGAACAATAAGATTAGAAAGGCGTACTTTGTACTCAGCTTTCACAATTTATCTCCAATTGATTTGAAACCTTGCATGCCTCAGAACTCATATCTTGCATTGTTTACCAATCGAACTCAACAAATGACTATACATTTTTTTAAAAAAATTTATAGGAGGATATGATAGGATTATCAACTGATGAGGGTTTTGGATTTAATTTAATTCAGAAAAGCATGCTTCAGTTCAGACATCTTCTAAATCTCTACAGATATTCCAGTTCAGTCTGGGGGGAGGGGAGATGAATTCTATATACCAGACATGTGTGTATGTATGTGTAAAGCAGAATTTCTGATGCTGTGGTTTAACAAGAATCTGTATGTAGACATGCACACATATCCCAGCTGTTGTTCAGTGTGTGATAACAGAATACAAGAACTCCATATGTTCCTAGGACAGAACTGTAGGTATGAAATAGTCAACAGAAACGTTGTACATTTCTTAATAGATTTATCTGGGTGACCTTCATTTTAATTGCTTACCACCATGGTCTTTTCCAACATGTTACTGCAACCTTTGAAAATAATTGTGCTTGTGT
Source organism: Thermophis baileyi (assembly GCA_003457575.1). Taxonomy (NCBI): domain Eukaryota; kingdom Metazoa; phylum Chordata; class Lepidosauria; order Squamata; family Dipsadidae; genus Thermophis; species Thermophis baileyi. The sequence continues at coordinate 3,261,930 of QLTV01004233.1, read as the reverse complement.
CAATCACACAAAAAACTCTACATGGGACCCCTCTGCAAGATAATTGTAAGCCCTATGAATCACATAAAACCTACAAACTGGCTGCTATGCCTTCAGCCACTACAAACTGGCTGAAGGCTTAGCAGCCAGAGCACTGCTTACAATTAACTTCAAATGCCAAATTTCACATATCAGGCAAATAGATGTACATTACAAAAAGGAGGATGAAAAAAAAATCCATAATAAATTTTGTGTGCCTCGTCAACAGCTGCAGATCTGAGGATGTTGGTGAACAAAAACTCTTCTACTAGCCTTATTTGCAAGGATATAATTTGTGACTCTTGCAGTTTTCTGGATAGAGATGACATATATGAAAAATAATAGGCTGTCAATATTCTCCAGGGTTAGCAGCACAATCCTAACAAAAGAATGTATTTCAGTACAACTGATTTTTAGCACAAAGTCTGTAGAGTTTATGCCAACTTTGTACAAGGATTGTCTATGTTTAAGATGAAGGCATTGTAGTTTGCACTCTTTTTTAAATTAATACAATGGAGTAGAATTCTTTATTGGGCAAGTGTGATTGGACACACAAGGAATTTGTCTCCAGTGCATAACCTTTCAGCGTACATACAAGCAACAAGTGATACATCATAATCATAAAATACAATCATCATAAATCATAAGATACAACACTCAGTGGATAGTCATAGGATACTAAATAAGCAATCAACATAAATCATAATAGAGTACTAATAAAAGCAATCAACATAAATCATGAGATACAAACAACAAAGTTATAGTTATAAGAAGCTAAGGAAATAGGAAAGATGAGAAGGATAATAGTTAATACAGCTCTACTAGGCACATCCTTACATCCCAGGGCATAAGACAGTGTGTTGTGGGAAGTGGGTGTGTAGCAGAGTGATAGCATGGGGGGGGGGAATTGTCTTTGTGTTTGGTTGTTTTGGTGTGCAATGCCCTATAGTGTCATCTTGAGGGAAGAAGTTGAAACAGTGTATGTCCAGGATTTGAGGATTCTTTAGATATTTTCACAGCCCTTTTTCTGAAGAAAGAGGAAGAAAACATTTAGATGTTTGATGATATCTGGCTAAATTTTCAAAGGGCATTTTTACTACAAAATAACCACAAAACCATCAAGTTACATATGAAACAAAGGGAACATGTGGACTGTCTGGATCATTGAAATGAAAAGATATGGAGTGAGAACTATACCAGTTTGGTGTTAGGCTTCAGTATGATGTGCTAAGGCTGTGCATGTGGTTCAAAAAAGGTGCATTGCTATGCCTGAGCATGTACTATGCAAATATGTTTGAATTAATAAAGGAGCCACGTCTTTTTCCAGGGAAGTGATGCCTGGGCATGCAAGTAGAGTCAACTACTAGTTATGAAGTAGATACACAAACCTGGTAGAAGATACAGCTGTTTTAGCAATTGAAGAGAAATGCTTTCCCATGTCCCCATTCATTGCAAAACACCTCTTTCAAAGAATTTTCACAGTTCCACCATGTATATTATTTTAAAAAATGAAAACAAACTTCAAAGCAAATACAAAATTATGAAAAAAAGCACTGATTCTTTTAAGTTTTGATATTTAAAGAGAATTAATTTGGGTTTGTGATTATGAACAATTGGTTTGATTCAAGCTAATGCACCAAGGGAGCATTTTATATTTTTGGTATATTCTGGGAAGAGCTAGGAATAGGAAAGGGATGAAGTTTCACTGAAAAATACTTTCCAGCAACCTATATCTTCCTTCCTTCCTTCCTTCCTTCCTTCCTTCCTTCCTTCCTTCCTTCCTTCCTTCCTTCCTTCCTTCCTTCCTTCCTTCCTTCCTTCCTTCCTCCCACCCTCCCTCCCTCCCTCTTTTCTTTCTTTCTTTCTTTCTTTCTTTCTTTCTTTCTTTCTTTCTTTCTTTCTTTCTTTCTTTCTTTCTTTCTTTCTTTCTTTCTTTCTCTTTTTCTTTCTTTCTTTCCTTCTTTCTTTCTTTCTCTTTCTTTCTTTCTTTCTTTCTTTCTTTCTTTCTTTCTTTCTTTCTTTCTTTTTCTTGTCATAAAATATAGAAATATAGAAAACAACAAGGCCACATATGAGTTCTGAAAATCTCCAGATATGCCATGTTTGGCTTTTTTCTAGAACACAGCATTGACTTCATCTGTGTAAATGTCAGTTTGTGAAAGTAATGAAAACAAAAGCTGCTGAAATGGAGCTTTTATGGATATTAAGCTGGAGTATTATGTCTATATCTTACTCATCAAGTTGAACACTTCTTAAATAGTAAAATGGAATACTTGCCACAAGGAGAACAACTTACAAGCTTGCAACTTCTCCAAAAGATGAGAATAAAGGCACTTGGCATGATGTCGCCATCAAAACAAACAAATAGAAAACTACCACGAAGCAGACTGTTCCTCTAGACTTTTGCAGCCAATTCCAATTTCTAACCCCCGAAGAAACTTTTACAAACATGAGTAAGCTACCAAAATCCCCACAGCTGAAGCTCTGTCACCTCATCCAAGTGAAAGTGATCTCTCATTCGGAAGAAGAAAAGGGGATTGTTCCCTTTTGAAAGGTACAGAAGCTTCATTTGTTGTCTTTCATATTAACATGATCTCTCCTAATTTCTAAAACAAATGTTGGAAAGTCTGAGAATGTGTTATTTCAGATTATTCCTTCTTATCCAAGTGAGCACAAATGAGTCTACAAGCCATGACCTCCAGCATATCAAGTGTGACTTCATGGCTTTGGAAAAGAGCATCAACAACCATTAGACTTGAGCCAATTGTGTACAGGTCCATGACTACATCTCCCAGTGTACTCCCCCCCCCGCTGCTTTATCACTTGCCCCTCACCAAAGGACTCCTAAAACGGGGTGAAGGTAGTGACAATAATGAAGGTTTAGCATGTGACTTGGATTGAAGTGAGAGAGAGTTCTGCAGCTTTGGCCTCACTCTTCCCAATTCCCACCTAAATCCAGTGACAGGACGACAGCTCATTCTTGCCAATTCCCACCTGATTCCAGTGGCAGGACAACAGTCAAGATGACTGGAGATGAAACTAAGCACAGTGGATGATCAGGATGGTTTGGCTTATTAAAAATGGAAGGAAGGCCTAAAAGTCAATCAACTCTACAAAGCTTCTCCTCAAAAGTATCAGAATGAGGTCAGAAAGAAAAAGATGGAAAATCAGTTAAGGCTCACAAGGGAAGCAAAACCCACCAAGAACTATTTCTTTAAATAGATTAACAACAAAAGGAACACAAAATGAGGCAGTGGGCTCACTGCTTATACTGAATCTTAACAGATGACAAAGAGAAAGCTACTTAGAATTCTGGGCACCACTCTTCCAGAAAGATATTGAGAGTTTAGAAGAAAGCTGATAAAAGGAGTTGAGGGCAGGTTGAAGGAACTTGGGATATTCAGTCTGGATAAAAGTAGACTGAGGGGGAGACAAGAGATCATGCAGATATATTAAAAGGGGCCATGGGCAAGGTAGTCAGAAATTATTTTCCTTTGCAAAAGAAAGTAAGACCAAAAATAACATTTCCAACTATATATATATCCACCAAAAAAGGCACCAGGTCTTATTTCCAACATATTACTGACTCATCTCGCAGCGGCGGCACTTACAGCCCTGCTCAACAGGAGCCGCTTGCCACTGCTCGTGTGCGTCATCCCCGTGCATGTCATCTGTTTCACCATCAGAGGCTTTCCGGAAAGCTCTTTTTATCCAGAACTCTCTTTATCTGGAGCTCTTTTATCAGCTGTAGAGGCCTTTCCGGAAGGCCTCTGATGGCGAAACGGAGGTGGGGGCCGATGCGCGTGAGCAACGGCAAGCAGCCATAGAAGAAGTGGACCTGCAAGGCGAGGCAGGTATCAGGATGTGTGAGGCCTGGTAAGTAGGGCAGGTCCACCCCCCCATCCCCCCTAGCTTAATTTTTTTATCCGGAGTGGGCGGGGTGTTAACTAGGGTTTATTTTGAGGGGTAGGGCTTATATTGGACACACGTGTAAAAATTAAGCTAGGACTTACTTTCAGGGTAGGTCGTATTTTCTGGAAAACATGATATATTCTGAACAGTGGAGCTGTCTTGCTACAGAAATCATAGATTATCAGTCACTTCAAGTTGTTAAGGTATTTGGGATGCCAGGAAAACACATTGCTGCTATGTTTGATTCTTTAGAGATTAGAGGGGTGAGGTGCCAAGCTGAGCAATAGCAAATCTTCCAGAGAAGAAAAAGTGCCCATTCAGCAACCCATCATATCTGGGCAGTAAGTGAATAATATCATTGCTGTTTGATGAAAGACACAAAGAGAGCAGCTAAAAGTTTATTAGACCTCTATTACATTTTTTCTCAATTCCAAACAAACATTCATATTTACTTAATCTATTAGGTTTACATTAGGTTTCATTCATGAACTCAAGGCAGTATATGTAGATTTAGCAAATAAAGAAAGATTAAGTATGTTACCCAGTGAGCTTCCATAGCTGAGTGCAGACTACAGTCTCTGAATCCCTGCTTCTATTTTACCACCTTAATCGCTAACATAGATCAGTTCTCCTGTGGCTTGCTCTTAGCTAATCCCTGGATTGACTTTGCATGACCCATAATTCTAACTGGTCTACAGGGGTTTTTATACCTGCCCCCATTCCTGAACAGGGTGAATGTACTCAATATTTCTCTAGCCCAGCCCTAAAGCATTTGCTTTGCAGGAAAAAAATGCCCAACAGCAACACCATCACTAACACTACAACCTCCTTCTCCTCTTCTTCACTCTATATTCACAAATAACATTTTAAAAAAATACACTGAAACAGCCCAATTCTTCACATGATTAAGAAGGGTGCAGAATGACTCCTCTTTGAGTCTCCGGAGCATCTGGGCCAGTCAAGGCACAAGAAGGCACATAAACCCATCAATATAAGCCAGCCTTCCATGTTCAGAAATACTTATTTCTTTTACTTTATAATGCATTGTTATTTTGATTATTGGATATTTTATCTTTGGTACACTCTTTTTTGTAATAATTCTTTGTAGGAATATCTTCCTTTCTTGAGGTTACTGCACTGAAATTGAGTTCATCACAGAGAGAAATACAAAAATATTCCTAAAGCATCAAAATTCATTGGCAATGAATAAGCAGTCTACAGCAACATAATCACAGAAGAATAACAGCTTAAGCCAATGGAGTGCTCTAACATGTTCGCAATTTATTACATTAGAGTGAGCAACACTATAACAACAATACTAAATAGAAAAATTGTCATTCATGATAAAGCATTTAAGTAAACATATTTTCAAGGACAGAAAAGAAATGAACAAGAATCAATCAGTCCATTCTACTTTGAATCTCTTTAAGAATGAAGCTCTTTTCAAGCATGCACATAATAATTTTCATTGAGATGGAGGAGGAGGCTCAATTCACTGCTTCCTGCAGTGAATTGAAAGTTCTGTGTAGGCTTCAGAACTACATTAAACCAGGGGTGAAATGCTCCCGGTTTGGGCGTGCCTGCGGGTCGCCGGACAGCCGGTAGTGACGGAAGTGGGTGACTTTGCCCACCCGCCCGGATGCCGCCATTTGGGTTCTTTTACCCTCTGCGCATGCGCAGAACTCTTTGCGCTTGTGCAGAGGGTAAAAAAACCCAAACGGCGGCGTCCAGACGGGTGGGCGAAGTCTCCCGCTTCCGTCGCTACCGGCTGTCTGGCGACCCGCAGGCACGCCCGAACCGGGAGCATTTCACCCCTGCATTAAACTGAATGTGGTAATCTGGAGCCCTGACTGATGCATTATGAACTGTCTGCATTCAGAAGAATATGATCATGTCTCAATATTGCTGGTTTCTTTCTTTTGGCACTGTCCACTCAATATTACTATTAGAAGATATGCAGAAATCTCACCCTGTGTTATATGGAAGTGCAGATTAAACTTGATTCCTCTACATACAAAACATGGTCTCTACTTTCTCCATTCAGGAGAATGGTCAAGGGTGTATAGATTTGCATAGATTACTTAGTTGATCAATAGAATCAGTTTGGAGTTGTAAATAGTTTTGGTATTTTCAGAATATTAAACAACAGGTTTCAAAATAAAAGTTGAACAGTTTAAAACTTCTAAAACTGAATTTCCTGGTGGGAATACTAACAAATCTGCAGCCACTGATCAGGAAATTATTTAAATAAATAAAAATCAGTTTTAATGTTAGGATGATTATACTATAAGTAGAAATTAGATGAATCCACCATAAATAAATCCAAATTATACTGTAAAATGCAATCATGTAGTATCTCCAAAAACCCCTATGCTATCATTTTAAAATGATCATCATACATTCTCATAATGTAAAAAGGAAGTGTGATTTTAAATAAGACAATTTAAAAAGATATATGCACCAAAATAACAGTTTAATATGCATAGTATGCCCTGATTTTTGCTTAATGCAAATATGAGCTAAAACAAACTTCTTATTATCTTAAATGTAAGTCTTAACGATTTGTTTGTAATATATTAGAAAATACAAGCTTTAAAAATGATTGATATCTGTCCTGGTATATAGCAAAGAATGCACTGTTCAACAGATGTAGAATTTCTTTTCTAACAGCTAACCTGGAGGGCCACCATACTTCATATTCTAAGTAAGAACAATTAATTTGTACATATTCTAAGTAAGAACAACTCTATAAAGCATTACATACAGTGTGCAGTTGTTCAAGCTATGCAGTGCACTTGTTAGAGGTTCTTTAATATTAGCAAAGCATTTCTATAAGTGTTAAAACAGCTGTATCCTTTGAAGGACTCGTATGATTTCTTCAAAAATATTTGAATGTTTGTGTACAAGCATAACCACTTCACCAGTAATGCCAGTAGAAGTGTTACCTGTATATGTGCAGACAATAAGGAGCAGCATTGAAGCAGTCCCACAATAGTTTCAAAAGATGCAGTTGCTTTAATGCTTTAATGCAGGGGTTCCCAACCGGGGGTGCTCACACACCCTGGGGTGCGAGACAATATTCCAGGGGGTACGAAAACTTGGGTTTAGAAGTTTCAAAATTATAATGTATATTCCACATCTCTAGACGCTGCCTGTTATGACCAGAGAGGTTCCACAGTAGGGCTGGGAAACCTGTGGCCATCAGCCCTTTGAGGTAGACCAGATCAGAAAAAAAATCATTACATGGCTATTGGAACTCTACTTTATAATTGTAAGATATAATAACAGAACCTTGAAAACTTGCTAGAGTTTCCCTCTGTACCCTCTTATATCATACAAAATCAAAGAGGAATCAGAATGTTAAGTCTCTTTCTCACATTTCTTCATTTCCCAGGACCAAAACATTGTTATTGTTTCTTTTCTGTACTAATGGCTTTTGGATGTCTTCACTAGCTTGGTCACTGTTTTCTTTTATATTCTAGTTATAGCTGAACTACAATTCCCAGCATCCCTCAGTATTGGCTGTGCTCATTTCTGCTGTTGGCACTGTTTGGCAAACTCTGGAGAGGACATGTCAATTGGAACATTACATGATCCTTTTAGAAACTTTTAGAGAGATTCAGAGAGAGAATCTGTGACCTTCAGCAAAGAAATCCCAAGCTCTTCTATCATAATTTATCACTATAGAAGGGGAGAACGGAAAGCAATCATTGCAATTTAAAGAAGATGCATTTAGCCCATTACATCCATTTGACTTACTGGTAACATAGTTAGCTGATTAACAATTAATTCCTGTTAATTTCTTTAAAGTACTTTTAAAATTCAGTGATTCATCAGCAACTTTTTAAAAAAATGTTATAGTCTGGCTTCATGTTTTGCCAGAATATTTATTCAGATGACTGAGATGGGCAGCTAAACAAATTGAAAAATAAATAAATAAATAAAATTGCATGAAAATTCAGAAAATAAAAATATGGTTGCTCGTGAAAGACAGTTTTTATGGCGTATTTTTTAAAATTGCATTGAATAGTTAATTATTTTCTCTCCCCAGCTTTTCTACCTAGAAAAACAGTCGAAGTCAGTTTGATTCCTATTTCTTTTGAAACAAAAAAAACCTGAAGATCCTTGCTAATGGAAAACTAGATTTCCTAATACTTGGAAAAGAAATGACCCTTTTCTGTGGTTCATCAGACAAAAAATTCTATAGAAACTGAATGTATTTTACAAGCTTCCCCCCATTCCACCCCAGGTCAAGTGTTATAAAAACAATTCTAAAGCAATAAACACACTGGGTGTTTTGTCCAGTTAGTGACAATTAACTATAATTTTACCATTTAGTTGCAAAGGAAACATTGTAAAAAAAAATAATCAGGACTTTTCAATCCCCTGTAAAACATGACTGCTGTGCATAGAGAGGTCACAACTTTCTGCACTCAGAGGAGTATCTGTTTATGTCAAGTGTCACTGAATATGTAGGCAAGCGTGTAATAAAACTGAACCACCTCCTACAATAGTCAAAAAGGTTTGAGCTGAGTAGCCAACATTTGCCCCCAAAAAATTGTACATGGGTGGTTACAGCACCTGACAGATCATTAATCCCATTTCTTTATTTTAATATGCTTAAAAGCCTCACATGTTTGCGAGTTCTAATTTTAGCAAGTTCAGAAAGCCAAATGCTATAAAGATTAAGAATATTAAAGAAAAAAAAGTGTTTTTATGTCCATACACTGATTTGGTTGTTCTTCAACTCTCAAGCATTCTGGGTCAATATGTAACACACACACACACACACACACACAGAGAGAGAGAGAGAGAGAGAGAGAGAGAGAGAGAGAGAGAGAGAGAGATTGTAATTGCATGTAAAGTTTTAATGATGGGAAGTGGAAAGAAATAGAAAAAGAGGATGACTAGCAGCAGCAACGTGGATGGATTTAACTGCGATGTTGATGAGTGCATCATTGAAAGACTTGAAAGTTCAGTTCAGGGAGAGATTGTCCTGGAGAATATCTGTCTGTGTGTCTGTCCATCCATCCATCCAGAGGTGGGTTCCTACCGGTTCTAACCGGTTCTTTAGAACCGTTAGTAAACCGGTGATGATGTCACAGAACCGTTTCTTTCGGTGTGTTCCGTGGGCGCCGCCATCTTGGATTTTGCTTCTGTGCATGTGCAGAAGTGAATTTTTGCTTCTGAGCATGCGCAGAAGCTATTTTTTATTGCTGCGGGGGGGCGCCCACAAAGCACGCACACCGCGCAACCCTGCAGCAAACGGATCCAGAACCCACCCCTGCATCTATCCATCCATTCATCCATCCATCCATCCATCCCTATGTGGTCAATGGGAGTCAAAAATGATTTGATGGCACATAATCAGTCAACCAACCCAGTTTATTTGGGAGCAAGCCTTTTGAACTCAGTAGGAAGGAAAATGGAGAGTTCAGTGACATTATCCTTTACTCCTGCTTTGAGGTTTTAAGACAGCACTTTAAAGTGATCTAAGAAAGAGCTTAAAATTCAGGAAAATTGCCTCAAAATGCATGTAATATTATCAGCTCCAATGCTTAATGTCAGGCTGCAATTGATCCTTCGAACCAAGTGAACCAAACCAATTGAAAACTCTTCAGAGCTTCTCCTCTTAACTTCTCAGTTCTTTTCAAAGCAATGTCATTGTTAAGATGACATGCAGTTCATACCTCTACTCAGATACTATAGCATAACAGTACAATACATGCTCAAGTACATTGAGAAAGCATGTTTTCTGTGTGAAAATATCTCACTTAAAGCTTGATTCACAACCATTATAAAATATTAGTCAGGATCTTGTTTCAGAGCTACCATAAAGTCAATCCTTTCCTTTGGAAGTTGCTTTTTTATGAAATACATTTACCTTTACATAAATGAACTTTACAAAGTTATTACCAAAAGATGGCAATAGAACAGAATTTAGTTCACCAGTTTACAAGAACTGCAATGAGAAAGTAGCAAAGGCAACTATTTTGTCCTGTCTTTAAAAAGTCATTATATACATATGTATACATACACACATGACAGATACAAAGCACAGAGATGAAATAATTATTTTATTTTTGCTTTAGATTAGCCTGTGTGGTTCAGCCTTCCCTCACTTCACCAGAAAATGTTTCTAAACAAAAAATAGGCAGAAGTCTCCATATCTGTGTTTCCAAGGCTAACTTGCCCCATGATTCAACTATAAAACAATGTGTAGGAATCATCTGGAGTATTTCTGTTGAGATCACTGATGATAATAATTAGTCAATTTAATGTTTTCACCTTGGGACTGCTCTATTCCCAAAGATACAGACTGGCCTCATGCTTTGATTTCTTTAACATTGATTTATTACATTTCTATGCTTCAGATCAGAATATTGTTACATTGAATAATGCATAGAAATAACAATTCCTCTAAATTAAATCTAAACAAAATTAATTAAGGCTTTGAACAACATTTAAACCCAGCTGAATTTCTTTTTTTTTTAAATTGACTGTTTCTGAACATGTCTCTTTTCATTTTTAAAATAAATATAGTTAGGTCTTCTGGTTGAATAGTGCTTAACTGTCAGTGACACTGCAGTATTATTTTCATGATAACCAACTCAAAGTATTAGAGTATCTTCTGTTTTGATTATCACAATTCGCAAGGGTTTGACTGGCACCCATGAATGCTCAGCTGCCACTTTATTTCACAATGAAAAAAAGTGGCAGCTACTCAATAAGACATCATTACTCATATCACTGAGATGTGGAGAACATAACATTATTAACGCAACTGGGAACAACGTAGGAAATTATTGGTTGATAATAAAATATTTCAGTTGACAGGTGGTGGAATCTCACTGATCGATCCATAGTTGAGTTATTGAAAACCAAGACATTATTTTAGGCAAATGTAATGTCCTTCAAAGTAAAGCTGATTCACACCAGAGGTGGGTTCCTTCCGGTTTGGACCGGTTCGCCCGAACCGGTAGCGATCCGCTGGTGACATCATGATGACATCACGGATCCGGTTCGGTCGGTGCCGGTCCGTGGACGCCGCCATCTTTTTTTGGGGGGGGGGGGATATTTTTTTTTATTTTTTTTATTTTCTTCTTCTGTGCATGCGCAGAAGCCGAGTTTTCAGCAGTGCGCATGCGTCGCCATCTTGTTTTTGGCTTTTTAATTTTTTAAAAGGAGCCGCGGTGGCGCAGTGGTTAGAGTGCAGTACTGCAGGCTACTTCTGCTGATCACCGGCTGCGAGCAGTTTGGCAGATCGAATCTCACCAGGCTCAAGGTTGACTCAGCCTTCCATCCTTCTGAGGTCAGTAAAACGAGGACCCAGATTGTCGGGGGCAATAGGCTGACTCTGTGAACCGCTTAGAGAGGGCTGTAAAGCACTATGAAGCGGTATATAAGTCTAAGTGCTATTGCTATTGCTATTTTAATATTTTTGCACTGTGAAGCGCGCGCCCACGAGGTGCGGCCACACGGCGCGGGAGGAAGCGAACCGGCAGCAAGGTAAGTTAGAACCCACCCCTGATTCACACCAATAGTATAGGGAAAGTCTTTGCTTCCCCAGCACTTGCCGAAATGCAGGGGGACCTTTGAGATTGCTTGCAACATCTTCAGGGCATTCTGAAAGGTCTCCAGTCTCACCAGTTCAAGGTATAGAACACAAATTATCCAGCCTGGAGAACCTTTAGCATACAACGTTTCTGCAAGATTTTTAATTTAAGGGGATAGCAGTTGAAATACCTTTATTTTATTTATGTTAAAGTATATGGCCTATGAAAATAATGCTCATAGTTTTATCAAATTCCTGCCTGTGTTTGATATCACATTACCTGATGGCATCCAGAGATTTTCATGTTCATGTTCAAGGAGCAACAAATTTCCTTTTTCCAAACTTTTCCACTGAACTTCCTTCAGGGAACTGAAAAATGAACCATAGTTTTCTGCTCTTTCTACTTTTCTTCATTCATTTTATTTTTTAATCTGGAACTTTTAATTAGGCATTTGCTAATTCCACGTGCTTGTCCTTGGAGCTACAAGAAAAGATTATAAGCCATAATTTTTTCTGCAGCTGGGATTTGCTTTCTCTTCTGTGCCAGCTCTCTTTCTATTTTCTCTCATCTATCTTGGCTACAGATATGCAGGGCAATAAATGCATTCTACTTGTTTTATTTTTGTCTTTTCTCCTCATTTTAGTTTTCATAGAGATGATGATGATGATGATGATGATGATTTAACTTATATAGGGTTGTTTGGCAGCTAGGTAGACTACTACCACAAATCTGAAAGCATGATTATTTGATTGTCTGAGGTTTTTACTTGTAGTGAACACTCAGAAGTGTTGGGGTTATTGATTGCTGCAACCTTTTTTTGTCCTTGCTTCCTAATTCCAACTATTTTTAAGGCAGTTCTTTTTGGGCCATAAAATGTTAAGGAGTGTTATGGATCATGACTCTGAGGATCTATGGATTGCAAGTTTTTATTCACTCCACCTTTGCTTGGAAAACTGGTTTGAGTAGGCTCTGATGCAGGGGTGAAATTCAAAAATTTTCCCTGCCGGTTCTGTGCGCATGGCTTGGTGGGCATGGCAGGGGAAGGATACTGCAAAATCTCCATTCCCACCCCACTCCTGGGGGAAGGATATTGCAAAATCTCATTCCCACCCCACTCTGGGGCCAGCCAGAGGTGGTATTTGCCGGTTTTCCAAACTACTCAACATTTCCACTTCCGATTCTCCAGAACCTGTCAGAACCTGCTGAATTTCACCCCTGCTCTGATGGTGCTACTTCCTTCAGAGTCCAGGAAGGGATAACATATGTTTATGAGCCTTGCTGGAAGGAGGCAGCAGGAGAGAAGATGCTCAGATTGGCCTCCCACTGAATGGGCAGCAGCCATGGAGATGGTGCCAGTGTTGGAAGACAGGCCCAAGGTTGTCATGGGAGCCTGGGGACCTTGTCTGCAACTATAATAGGTGTGCCTGCTCTTGAACTTTCTATGCCAGCCTCAGTATTGCCAGCACCATTGCTTTGCTCAAAGTAGATTTTTGGCTGGTGAAGCAAGGTACCTTTGTAAATGCTCTACAAGGTGATCAACAATCAACACCAAAGGCAAAGGGATGCCAATCTCTACTCATAAAGTCACATTATGGCATGACCTAAGAAGGAAAGGTATTACCCAAAGAGAGAAGATACCACTTCCAAAGTTTATCCCCGCCTTTTCTGGATTGAAACACGAGAACATCAGGTGTCACAGACAGAGGTTTGGGTGTGACCTTTGATCATTATTTGGACTTTTTTCATTTCTCATTTCTTTAATGTGATCAATAGCCTTAATTTTATTCTTCTAGAATAAAGGGTCCTTCTAAAAAAAAAGGGCCAAGCTTGCCAAAGAGTTATGTCAGCCTCCTTGGCACTGTGGATAAGGTAGGAATCAGACAGTGAAGGACAAGCAGTGGCATCCAAGAAACGGGAGTGGAAACGTACAGTAAGAGGATTTTTTTATATATATCTAAACAATAAAAAATAAATGTTTGGATTTTGAAACATTTTTGAAAGCTGGGCTTTTTAAAGAAGATGTCAACTCTCCTGAGGCTGAACAATTCAAGAAACAAAAGCAAGTTGGAGTTTTGGGATTATCTTGATTGCTAGTATGGTAGTGTAATGGAACAGAATCAGGAAAGCCTGCCAAAGCAATTCTCCATATCAATTTTTATATAACATAATTAAGACAGAGTTATTCTGAGTCACTTTCATGCTTCCCTCATTCCCTGACCAAGAAAACTCTGTAACCATCTTCTTCCCTCCTGTACACCAAACAGAACAGAGTATGAGGGCAATGCTCTCCAATATTGCAATATCAATTCAAGCTGCATAGTCTCTTTTATCAAATCTCCGTTATGCACAGGTTTACCTTCCACTCTTTTATTCCCTGCTGTCTCTGAAAATTCCTCTTTCTTTTTTTCCTCTGAAATAGTAACTCATTAGTTGAAAACTGAGCAGAGTCAGTTTCCACCTCCAGATTAGGTGGAGAGAAAAGCAGGCCTTTGATACCAACCAACGTTGTAGGAAATTTTGAACATTTCGATGTAAGTTCCCTTTGCTTATCAGTGTAAGCGATCAGTGCTGAATCAGTCAATTGCCCTGGAAGGACAGTCCAATATAGACTGTATGCAAGTAGGAGCTTTTAGCTAAAGAGCATTCGAAATCTATACTTCCTGGAACAAAGGAACCTCAACAATGGAAACACAAACCTCAGTGAAAGGGGTTGTATTTTACTGAGAAAGCAGAACTTGCACAACGAAAGCAAGTCAGTGGGAAATGACAGTGAAGGCAACATAGCAACTGTTGGAGAAGTGGCATCCAGCAGGAGCATAGCATATAAAACCTATTGGGGGAATAGCAATGAAGCACTGCTGAAAGATAGCAATGGGACAGTATGTACACAGCAGATTTCAGGATATAGAACAAGTCTTTACAATGTGGTACAGGTAGTCTTCGACTTATGATCGTAAGTTTAGCAACCATCCAAAGTTATGATGTCATGTCAAGTTACAACCAGTTGTTGCATTTATGATTATCACAGTATCCTCACAGTGATATGATTGTAATTTGAGTGCTTGGCAATAAACAGGTATCTATGTCATTTGCAGTGTCCCAGGATCATATAATTGTCATTTATGACCTTTCCAGAGGAAGTCAGATTCGTTTAATGGCTGTGGGGAAAAAGGCAATAAAGGCAAGCATGGTCACTTGATGACTTACCTAATGATTGTATTGTTGAGCAATAGAACCTCCGGTCCAAACTGTGGTGATAAGTCAAGGACTACCTGTATACATGCCTTTCTCTTTTCTTACTGTGTGCCCATGCATGCTTTGGAGAAACTGAACAGGGATATTGATGCATATTTCTTAGCATTGATCCAATCAATCAATTGCTCAGTCAATCAATCACTAGGATGTCTGTCTGTGTTCTATCTCCCCACATTGGAGGTTTTATCCTCATTGGCATCTTTGACATTGAACATGAACAAAAGGTCATATTTGAGAGGGGGAGAAAGGGAAGAAGTATTCTTCATAAGCTTTGGCCTATAGTGTTTCTTTCAATATTCGCCACACAATGAAGACTTTTCCTGTCAAATGCTACCCTATTGCCATTTGAAGAGGTTGGGAGCTCATCCAGTTGGGGTCTTTATTATATATTTTACATTTTCAGCTTTGTTTTGGCACTGTCAGACAAAAGCAACCAGAACCACCCGTGAATAATCCCAAACTGAATTCTTATTACTGAAGTTATTATTATTATTTGCCAGGTTTCCAAATGGAAAGCAACATTAGAATTTTTTTTTGCAAAACCAATGCATAATCTGCGTACTCCTTAAGCATGAAATGTATGTTGTAAACCATCTGTTAGTCTTTAATAGTGTATATAAGATCACACTGTACCATTGCACAGTATTATAAACCATTTTTTAAAAAAATAAATAAATAACAGAGAGAAAGCTAAAATTGTTGAAAAATACTGCTTAAGTAAATACAGGAATCAATAGAATAGAATAGAATAGAATTTTTTATTGGCCAAGTGTGATTGGACACACAAGGAATTTGTCTTGGTGCATATGCTCTCAGTGTACATAAAAGAAAAGATACGTTTGTCAAGAATCATAAGGTACAACACTTAATGATAGTCCGGGTACAAATAAGCAATCAAATCATATTAGGAACCAGTCAATGTAAATCGTAAGGATACAAGCAACAAGTTACAGTCATACAGTCATTAGTGGGAGGAGATGGGTGATGGGAACGATGAGAAGATTAATAGTAGTGCAGACTTAGTAAATAGTTTGACATTGTTCTGGTGTGCAGTGCTCTATAGCGTCGTTTTGAGGGTAGAAGTCGAAACAATTTATGTCCAGGATTTGAGGAGTCTGTAGATCTTTTCACAGCCCTCTTTTTGACTCATGCAGTATACAGGTCCTCAATGGAAGGCAGGTTGGTAGCAATTGTTTTTTCTGCAGTTCTAATTATCATCTGAAGTCTGTGTCTGTCTTTTTGGGTTGCAGAACCAAACCAGACAGCTATAGAGGTGCAGATGACAGACTCAATAATTCCTCTGTAGAACAAATAATTCAACAAATACAGAGACATTAAATTCCTACTTTAAAACTGTGCAATTGTAACTTCGAACGGTCACTAGTCCTTATGGAAGTTGAGGACTACAGGTACTTTAAAATATTTTATAATAAATAATTAATTATTGATAATATATTTTATTTAGTTGCAATCATGCAGACCTTAAATGAAAATAACTCCTTCTGAAGTCAGTAGAAGTTGATTGGGTTAGGACTTGTATTGTTTAATATGAAGAAATTCATTTAATATGCAGTGCAGACTTTATGCATGCTTACTCAAGACAGTTCAGAAGGAATAAGTCCCCTGAAAATTCAAATCCAAGTCTGGCATTAGCTGAATAGGTGTTTTTCTTGAATATTAAATATTTAGGGAAAAATAGATACGGTAAATATTTTTAAATATGAAGTTTTTCAGAAGAAATAAAGTTACCGGAGAACCAATAGAAAAGAATCATATAACAGATCTTCAGCAGAAGAACCACTTCACAAGGACATTTTCTCTGATTTACCTGTAAGATATATGCTTTGAAATCATGTTGGAGAAAGTGTAACAGTGATTTTATGTAACTATTGAAACCTTGCTCCCTTCTGTTCTTCTCAGAACAGAAAATCTGTGTGGAAAAGTTCATCCAAATCGTTCTTTATTCCATGTGTAGAAAAAAAAGTTATATCATTGCAGATAATATCTTTGAGAAAACAAAAGTAGTCTCCTGTTTGCTCATAGTCAGGGGTGGGTTCCAACTTACCTGGCTGCCAGTTCGCTCCCTCCTGCACCGCGTGGGTGCGCCTCATGGGCACGTGCGCGCTTCGCAGTGCAAATAATATTTTTTTTAAAAAAAAGCCGAAAACAAGATGGTGACGCATGCGCAGTGCTGGAAACTCGGCTTCTGTGCATGCACAGAAGAAAAAAAGATTTTTAAAAATTCAAAAAAAAAATTAAAAAAAAAAAGAGAGAGATGGCATGCGCAGTAACAAAAAATCCAATAATAATAATAATAATAATTTACCGAAAAAAAGATGGCGACCGCATGCACAGTGCCAGAAGCGCATGCTCAGAAGGAAAAAAAATTTTTTAAAAAAAAAGATGGCAGCCCCCACGGCCCGGCGCCCACCGATCCAGTTCGGATGATGTCACTAGTGGGTCGCTACCGGTTCGGCCGAACCGGTCCGAACTGGTAGGAACCCACCCCTGGTGTTCCCGCCACACCCGCTCGCCGGCCATACCGGTTCGCCCGAACCGGTAGCATTTTTTTTTCATACTACCGGTTCTGGAGAACCAGTCCGAACCGGGAGGAACCCACCCCTGCTCATAGTATTGGACATGCTGCATGAAATTTCCTTTAAAAGAAGTTTCATTTTGTTCAATGTAAGTTGGAAGAAAAACATCCCCAC
>QLTV01004233.1:3232081-3244212 GCA_003457575.1 Thermophis baileyi | reverse complement strand
GCCTGCAGTGCTGCACTCTAACCACTGCGCCACCTCGGCTCCTCTGTCAAATACACTGTCTTCTATGGAAAGATGTGCCAGAAATAGGATATCTGGAATGAGGAATGCCAAGATCAATGGCATGGAGGTTACCAGCATTTGTATACATATACATATTGTGTACATGCTTCTATGTTGGAACTATTCAACTCTTCTGCATTGGGAACAGACTGAGCATCTGCTTGACAAATTGCAGCATTGCAGAGGCAAATGGCTGCTATGACACATTATTTATGAAACACCAATGACTAAATAATCAAGGTACGGTAGACAAAAGAGAAGCTTCAGAGCATTCAAATTGGTGTTTATTGGCCTGGGAGATAAAATATTACAACATTAATTATGGAACACCCAATACTTCATTGATCTACATTAAGGAATACATCACAGAGGTACCTTTTCATTCTGATACTCTTTGATTTCAGTTAGATTCATGACTCACACATCACTGGTTTAGCATTATTAAGGGCATTTTTTCATGGCCACTTTAATGCACATTCTGCCAGTCCTTGAAAAGACTGCCAAATTTGAGAATTTTCCCATCTCTGTTTGGAGGAGATTTGATAGCATTCTTTTAAAAGAATATATCCTATAGAACGGATCATGGCTGTTCCAGTTTCCAAGGTTGATTTTAGAGTTGCTCAACCATGGCAAGACACATTTGTGATTCAGCATATCTCGGATACAAGGATGGGAGAGGCAGTAAAATGTTAGTATTTTATTCACAGAACTATAAAATATCCTTCAACTACCCTGAATAGAAGTATTAACTAAGGAAGGAGCTTTAAATATTTAGAAGTACAGTCAGAAAATAACTGTGCAGCTTTAGGAAATAATCAAGCCCAGGTTTTGTAAGTGTAAGAGAGCAGGAGAACTGACAATACAAGGTTTATCTAACAATAGCAGCAGTTTTCTTTTTGATTTATACTAGTCTGTATCTGGGGTTTATCAATATACCTCACATACATCACTCAATCTGTCTGGGTAGTAGTACTTACTTGACTTTCCTGAACTCATGAGGAGTTGAGCTAAACTCACAAGAGACTGTCTCTGACTCCCAAAAAGTAGTAGCTCCCCTCCCCTAAATTTAAATAATTTTCATCCTATAAGAATGGTACTTCAGAACATATGGAGATGCTCAGTAATATTTGCTTATCAGCAACTCTTTTTTCCTGGATGATATAACTTTGGCTATAGAATCCCAAGGAAAAGAAGAGTTTGGTTTAAGAGTTGTTGATAGGGGCTGCATGGTTCCCACACATACTGCAAAGAATCTTTTTTCTTTAAATCCAGATCATGACACAAGCTTATTTCTTACCTAGTTGCCACTTTTACTGTAAGTCGAACTTTGACTTTTCTAAATTTCTTGACAAGCAGTATCAACTACTGATTTTGGCCTCTTTCAAAATCTCACATATTATACTCAAAAACTATTAAACACTGATAAAGATCACCAAATCCTCTCCATGTTTTGAGCATGTATGCCATTATGTCCTGAACTAAGTAATTTGAGCACATACAAGAAAGAGAATTGCTGTTGCTCTTGATGTAAGTGAACTACAAGCCTAATAATTGCTCATCTCTGCACAATGGAATGCTATCTTTTGTTACTGAAGATGACAATTTTGATATTTTGAATGAACTGATTTACTTAAGAATTGAATAAGCCAGAACATAGAGTGGTGGCTTCCTTATCTGGTGGCACAGTGGTTAGAATGCAGTATTGCAGGCTAATGCTGCTGACTGCAAACAGTTCGATCCTGACCGGGTCAAGGTTGACTCAGCCTTCCATCCTTCTGAGGTCAGTAAAATGAAGAGCCAGATTGTTGGAGGCAATATACTGACTCCATAAACCATGGGTGTCAAACTCATGGAGTCATGTTGCCATCACATGACATTTCGTGACATTTTCCCCCTTCGCAGAGCTGGAGTGGGCATGGCCTGCATGTGACACATCTAGCCCATGGGCCATCCCTGCCGTAAACTGCTTAGAGAGGGCTCTAAAGCACTATGAAGTGGTATATAAGCTAAATGCTATTGTTATCTGGTTCTTCTAAAAATCTGGAAAAGCTTGTATCTTAACTTCAAGATCCACAACTTTAAAGCTGATAGGCCCACCTCTTTTGAGAACAAGTTGTAAAGTCTATGATTACTATAGAGGAGGGCTGCCAATTGTTGTGGCAGCATTGCAGTTCCAAAAGGAATAGGTCAGTTAGGCAGACAAATGAACACACTGATGCTCACCAGCATTATTTAGGGGACTGCAGCACTACCAAATTATCACTGGAATGAAATATTAGCTAACTTAGAGACAGAAACAGAGAAAGAGGGAAGAATAAGAAAATAGATGACCCAGTACAAAAGATTATGTAGTGGAATTACCATCTGAAGGAGAGGGAGCCCCTCTAGGGTGAGTAAACAGTCATTCCAGCTTGGAGTTGGTTTGGAAGGGGAAATGTCTGAGGTCAAACTCTTAGATCTGTATCTGCTGTTTCCCAAGAGAAGACAGACAGTCTGATGAGATTCTTGTAATATGGGTGGCCAGCAATAAAGTATCTATTCGCCCTTATTCAGAGTGGCTCTGGTTGTTTGCAGCACACAGTTTCAATGTAAAAGAAGTTTGGCATGTGCCGTTCATGATGCCCTGTGGCTTAAAAATACTCAGTTACTATGACTAAATTTTGCCTTCTTTTTTTTTTTGTATTACTGTTCAAACATGGAAATAAGAATCTGTTTTTCTGAAGTAGCAACTAATTGCTACTTTGCTAATTGCTAATTGAAAATTGCTAATTTTCTAAAGTGCAACTAATTGGTATGCCAAATGTTTCAAATTCAAAACATTTTTGAGGTGGAAAAATTCTGTTTGAATTGGTATTTTCTACATCCCAAAAGATCTTACTAGAAGTGTTCAGAATCTGAAATAATCCTGTTTCAGGCTAAAAGTACTTTTCCCAAACTTGAAAATTTGTTTCAAAATTCAATCCATTTCCAGAATGCTGAGAATAGCAGAGAAATACATCCAGGAAACTGGAATAATCCACTTTGATTATGAAACATTTTGTCAGTCTAAGCCCAAGAATGAAGTAAAACAGGGGTGTTAAACTTGATTTCATTGAGAGCCGCATCAGGGTTGGGTTTGACCTCGAGGGGCCGGGGTGGGCATGGCCAGCTTTACGTCACTCATGTTGGGGGGTGCCTGTGGTGGCCTGAGTGCTCTGCCAGTGAAAACAGGCTCCCGAGCTCCGTTTTCGGGTGTGCCGGCCTCCTACAACCATCTGCTAGTGAAAACAGAACTTGGGAGGGCTGCGCGCGGTCCTCACAACTTCCATTTTCACTGGCAGAGGCACTGTGGGTCGGTCCTTCGCTGTTTCCAGGGGGGCTCCATGCCTTGAGTTTGACACCCCTGACGTAGACAATTCACGAGAATTCAGTTCTTTATTTGCTCACATACAATACAATATTGCCAGACTAAAACCATACTACTCTCATCCTAATGGATATACCCTGTGGGACTCTAGGGAGTGGCTATCCTTATTCTCTTCTCTGCCTCCTATCCAGTTCAGGGCTGGGCTATCTCTTATCTTAACACCCCCCCCCCTTTTTTTTTCTGGAATGGACTCCTGACATGCCAGGAAAATGCTGCTTCACTGTACTCCATTGCACCAACTTCCCTCAGTAGGCAGCATCTCTCACACATTTCAATTTGGGGATATTTTTCACAATCCTGAAACCGAACTCTGATTTTTCTTTGGCTTTAATAATAACATTTTAAAATAAAGTCTCCTTCAGATTGAGCTCAACTCCTGGTGCCTTCCTGGACACAACAGAACTATCTGTTTTCTCAATAATACATTACTGTCTTTTTCCAGAATTTGATTTCCTATTCTGGTGTATAAGTCTGGTATTCTCTGGAGATCTCTCTCTCATCCACATATTAATCAAGCCCAACTCTGCTTAACTCTCTGAGCCCACATAAGGTCAATCAGATGCTATTGCTTGCTGAAAAAAGTAACAACAAGGATATCATTTTAATGTTAAAATAGGCAGTTTTGAACAACAGAAGTCTTCCTTCAAACCAAGAATAAAATGAAATTATCATAGCATTGTGCTCAAAAGAAAATACTCAATTTACATCCAGGTCTGTCAGAATTGTAAAAACAGTTGTACCCTTTGAAAACAAAGCCAGTGACCTTGTTGCAGCCAGATAGTTGGTTTATGTATTCTGGAAAATAATTTTCAAGGGCACTTCATGGTGAACTCTGGTGGCAATAGAAACATAACCTAATGTAGTTTTCCTTCCTTATGGAGATAATGGGACTACCAGCCCTTCCTTTCTCAGAATTTTCTTATGTTCTGCATTAGTAGTTGTAGCCATAGCATGATTGGGGACCTCCTATTATATGACATGGAAACAGTCATGGTTGAACTGCAGCTAACTATCAGAGTTAGCAAAGAACTCTACTTTTGTGCAATGAAGCTGGAGAAGCTAAAGTAATTGTTGAAGGACAAAGTGAACTGAAAGAAACCAGAGTGCAGGAAACAAACTGTCACTACAAAGGAAATCTTCATTACAGGGTAAAAAGGGGTAGGAGGAATTCAGAGCCATAGCTTGCAAAAACTGTCCAGAAGATTTAGTATTGGTTACTTGCCATATTCAATATAGAACCAAGAGTTTGAGGTTCTACTATCAGGAAAATTATTGTACTTATTGTAACTACTACCCAAACCTAAGGAAGGGTGAGAGTTTTTTAAAAGCCACAATATTACAAATGTCTCCTTTATTAGAGTTCTGAAAACTTCTTCAATTTAATAAACTATTTACCTTTGGGGGTACTTAGGTTTTTATATATATATATATATATATAATGATGTTTTTAAATGTATTTTCTATACCCTGTTGTAAGCCGCCCAGAGTCCTTCGGGAATTGGGTGGCATAGAAATACAATTAATTTATATATATATATATATACCGCATATACAAATTTTGTATTGCTTTTAAAATAATTACAAAAAAGGAAAAAGGGAACAAAATACAAAAGTTAGTGCATTATCAAAAATATATACAGTAAGTAACAAAGACTTAAAATAATTACAGAAGTTATAACAGAAAAAAATTAAAAGTATATTTCATTAGTAAACAATTACAATTTTGTACATAATTTTCTAATGCAAACATTATGTAAGTGTATGTGTATGTGTATATTATATTTCTAACACACTTATACAGCTATCATACTTTTTAAACTTCTGTATTTTATATTAATGAGTCCCATATTTCATTACATTTCTTCATACAAGTTCTACGTCTATAAGCAATCTGCTCATATGTAGCAAGATTAATCAATTCTTCAATCCATTGAGTAAAAGAGTCCATGCATTTATCTTTCCAATGCTGTAATATCAGTCTTTTAGGCATACTAAGGGCACACAAAAACCATTTATATTACCCGGTTGTCAAATTCCATGTACTACCAGTAGGTATGTAATTCAAGAGAATATTATCCTCTGAAAATTTACCTTTTGTTGCACATCATATTTATATAGTCCCCTACTTTTCCCCAAAAGTTAGCAAGTATAGGACATTGTAAAAACATGTGTTTTAAAGAAACATGTGTCTTTATTATATCTCCAACAATTTATCTTTATCAGCTATCAATTGTTCCAAACTCAATATCCTTTTTGGGTAATTGAGTTGAAAAAAATATGTTAAATACAGCTGCATATATTGTAGAATATATAGTAAATATGGAAAATCTCCAAGGCATTTTTAATTATATTTGTGTATGTGAGAGAGGAAGAGTAAGTGACTGAGAGACAGAGAGAGATTTACACTATGGGCATACACAGTATGCATGAAACACTGCAGCTATTTACAGGATTAATGTAAAGAGAACATTTCTGCTGTGTTAAAGGACTTGGAAAATTGAACAATGCAGCACACTAACACCTGGTGTTAAATCAATGAAGAATTAAAATAGGTCAATTCACCTTGGAAAACAAAACTATTAAAAAAAGAAGCAGAAGTCCATTTTTGCAATGTTTCTCACCCCATCCTCATGTTCTGAAAGAAAACCATCAATAAAAATAGACTAAAGTCCCACTGAAATGTCACTCAGCACAGAAAAGAAAATGACAAGAATAAAGCCATTTTCTTAGCCTTAAGGCAACAACAAGTGGAGACTAAAACATGTCACAGCATATCAATGCTGTCATCAACTTCGTTATTTTTCCTAGAAGATAATGACAACTAAAAAAGCATCCAGATAGGGTCCATAAGGGAAAAGGTGGACTATGTTGTCCTTAGGAGCCAGAATACATTAGTGCATCTGGCAAGCATATAAACAGGAGTTTAAAAATTGTGAGAAAATGCCAATGCATCAGCGATGGTGATTTATCTCATTAAATTTCATTTTTCCTGTATTTCTACATTATTATTTTTAAGGAGTTAAGATAAATCAGTGCATCATTACTGATTAAGCCAGCAATGGAATGTTTTGACTAGGAGAAATTTTAATAGACAAAGGTTCCATATTGACTGTCCATATTTAAAACAAATGGTATTATATTATATCATAGTCATTAAAATTCAGTCTTTGTTTCAAATTACTGCTTAGCCTTTGGTGGAGAAGCACTTATTTCTGAAGCATACAGAATTCAGGAAATGTGTGGCCACAAGATGTAGTGGCAGCTACCAGTTCAGAAGGATTTAGAGGGGGATTAATCAAATCCCTGGGGATGGAACTATCTATAGCTACATGTCATTGTGGCTAAAAGGAATGTCTGTATTCATAAGGACTATGTCAGACAATAGCAGATGCAATTGCAAGGCAATAGCAAGTGGGGCCAAAGTCTCTAATTTCTCCTGGTGGTTTTCCAAAGGGCAAGTTGTTGAGCTCCGTGAAAATCAACATATTAAATTAGGATGCTTGATCAAACAGAATTTTTCTAATGTCCATCAGATTTTTTGATGATCAAAACCAAACCATTTTCTTTGTGCTGTCACAAAGAAGGAATAAATTATATAAAGGTTGACTCCTATCAACTACTTACCATTTAGTATTCTGACAAAGACTGTAATGTCCAAAATTGCCTTGATTGCAGTGAGCTGGTTAATTACATCTTATATCTTTCCCAATGAAAAAAGATATCAAAATTCTTATCCCTGCTCCCATAAACATATTTTGAAGGGACCAATCATACTAATCCTTATTATGCATAAATTGTATAATTATTTTCCCTCACTCTGGTTGACAATCGAATTTGGAAAAGTAGAAGAGACACTGACTTATACTGCGGGCCATTTAAATGTTTCCTAAACTTTCAAGATACCTTTTAGTCATGAGTTGCTGTTGTGACAGTCAGAAATTGACATGTTGAAAGCTTTTGCTGTTAATTCCATAATCACTTCCCAAATTATGTGATTTTGCAATTTCAGAAATAAAATCCAAGACATTCTCATTCTGAAACTGGGATAGATGTTCCATGCTCTTCACACCAGGTTGGAGAAATGTCAAGGTTCATGCTTCATGCTTCATGCTTCTACTGGATCATATCTATAGGTATCTTAGACTC
Source organism: Thermophis baileyi (assembly GCA_003457575.1). Lineage (NCBI taxonomy): Eukaryota > Metazoa > Chordata > Lepidosauria > Squamata > Dipsadidae > Thermophis > Thermophis baileyi. The sequence continues at coordinate 3,236,600 of QLTV01004233.1, read as the reverse complement.
CAAAGGGCCAGCCAAGACTTCATCTATACATTTGACTTTGGAGATATAGAGCAGAGCAAAAGTGAAAGTATGGGAAAGTGCTTTTGGGAAAGAACAAATCCCAAGGGTTTGGGATTCTTCTGGTGCAGAAGAATTACCTTGATTCTTTTCCTTTTTTTACATTTTGGGCCTTTCTTCTTCTGTATTCCTGCCAAGAGGAGAAAATGGGGAAAGGAAAAGTTACCTCTGATGGCGCAACCTTCAGAGGTAGCTTTCAGTCTTTCAGTATTCTTTTTTGCATTTCTTTGTCTATATACAGCCTTCTATCCCCCAGCTACTTCTATTGTTCTCCCTGCTCAATTCTCAATCATCCAGGCCATGGTTGTCCCAAAAGGTGTTTTTCAAAAGGCAACGGGAATTTTTTTTTTCTTTAAAAAATGTTTCACTTCTCATCCAAGAAGCTTCTTCAGTTCTGAATACTGAAGGAGATTCTTGGATAAGAAGTGAAACATTTTCAAGAAAAAAAACCCTAAGAAAATCCAGTTGCCTTTTGAAAAGCACCTTTGGGATTCCCTGCCAGAGAGTGTTTTTTCTCTTTGCTTTTTTCCCTTTAATTCTTCTATTGTGTGCTCTCCCAATATATACAGTACAGTAGATATCTCCCTGCATATTATTATTATTATTATTATTATTATTATTAATTATTATTATTATTATTATCATTCCTGATCCTGCCTTCTGCCACCAACAGGCAGGTAGACCACTTTCCTTCCCCCTCATTCCTGATCCTGCCTTCTGCCACCAACAGGCAGGTAGACANTATTATTATTATTATTATTATTATTATTATTATTATTATTATTATACATGGATGTTATATCTCTAATGTTGTGTTATACAAATAGTATAATAGCAAGCATACTGTTTAGAATGAGTATTGGGTTAATATAAATCAGGCAGAAATCCGTATAGCATGTTTCTAGGGCTTCCTTTTTCCAGAATTAATGTCATTGAGTCGAATTCTAATTCCACTTTCTTCAATGATATAGTTATGAAAGAATTCAGGTGCTTGTGTACAAGGAGGAGTGACAGAACCTGGAGGAAGAATTAAAAGAGGGATCAGCCTAGAATCCCTACATATTCCTATGACCAGGTCCACTTGCGGCTATGTAGGGATTCTAAGCTGATCCCTCTTTTAACTCTTCCTGCAGTTTCTGCTACTCATCTTGCAGCTTTATGGTTTCTGATTGGACAGATCCTTCCCTAGACTGAACTGGACCAAAATGTGTGTGAAGGGAGCATCACTCATCAATTTGTAATAGCATACAAGGCTCAGCAAAGTCTTTACAGCTTTGTGTGGTACTTAAGTGATTAATTTCCAATTTGCTGACTTTTTGAAGAACAAGAGGAAATTGGAATGAGCTTAATGCTATCATCTTAAACTGAAGGTTTTGTTTATTATGGATTTTTTTAAGAGAGTCAGGATTTTAGGACTAGAGATGGATGAGCTGATAGTGCTGTTTATTTCAGTTTGTCTTGATTCCTCATTTTGCTTGCTTTATCTGTTTTATGCTTAAGTTTTATGCTTATTTAAAGATTCTTATAACAATATCTATGCATTTTTGTATATATTTCTCCTTATCTACCCATTTCTATATGCAATTTTCATTAATATAACCATTCGGCAAATACATTTGTCTAAGAGAAAGCTTTCATATGCTATTTTTACTAATATATGACCACTATGTGCTTTTTCTCATAATATATGCATTTTATACATTGGAGAATTGCATTGAAAAACAAATGTGAAAGTAGAAATGTTACTGCATTTTGCTTTACATATTGATTCAAAATATGAAATTAGTTAATTTGGCATAGCAATACAAACCAAATCAATTTCTCCCCAACATTAAACAGAACCTGTTGATAAAATGTATTGATAGCATAATGTTGAGTTCTTAAAATAGAGATTCCCAGTATCACTCTCCTTCTGTCTTTCCCAAGTAAAATGTACACATACATTAACTACAGCGTCAAAGAAGCAGATAATCCTTATAGTTAGAGAAGCGCCCACATGAGTTAAGAATGCAGATATCTTGATAAAGTAAATAGCATATACACAGGGGAGGTTCCCAGAGAGATAATAAAGATGCAAGGAGATGAACGATATGTTGATTAAATGCATAATCAAGGGCTTGCAAATTGCATAAAGGTTCGATATACCTCTGGCACTGTATCCACAGTTGAGGAAATACCAGTGATATCACTGGGGTTTCTACTGAACACAGAGATTAGAAACCCAGCTTTGGTAATCACTTCATTCACTGTATTTCAAAAGATAGGTCAACCTATCTATCTAGATAAACAAACAAAATCCCTTTTTCAATCCAGTAGTTACATTAATCAAGGCAACAAGTAGATGGCTAAAGGAGATATAAAAACCTCTAACTCTTTTTTGTCCCTGGTGATTTTAGGTCAACTGATTAATGATAATCATCCTGTAGGTTAACATTCCTTTGGTATCTATCTATCTATCTATCTATCTATCTATCTATCTATCTATCTATCTATCTATCTATCTATCTATCTATCTATCTATCATCTATCTATCATCTATCCTACCCATACCCACCCACACATATACACATTCTAGGATGGCATCTTGTACTGTATATTCCAGGCTCTCTTCATTTTTACGTTGTCCTAGCAGCAGCACAACTACAATTCTCTTTTCAGATGTGCTATAAGGGCGCATTATGAAGATAGCAAAATTTAGGATGACAAGAAACGGATCCAGTTCTGGAATTGAAGGAAAGAAAGGCAAAGGTGATTTTTCAGATGAGCCCATTGTGTGCCCGCAGATTAATATGAAGCACCAATCTTTTTTTTTTTAAATGCCTTCAAAACGCAAACAATTAAAAGTGTCAGAGTTGTCAAAAATCCTAATTAACAACAACTCACAATGAGAAATTTGTTCATCCTTCTCCACCACATTCTGGGGACTCCAGGTCACACAAAAGAATGAGAACTGAAGCACTTTCTGAAAAGCAAGTTTGCCTGCCAGGTTCCACATGGCATTTGTTAACCTTGCAGCAAACATCCTACATTATTGAGATGAGTTCTGTTGTGATGGTGTATCTGCCAAACATCAGTTCCTGAACAGATTCTCATTCCATTTGGTGATTTCCTATGGGAACGTTATCATTCTTCTGATGTACAATAACTCGATAAACCTTAATTTAACACCTGTATATCACTATTTAATCTTTATAGAATACTGCAAGTATGCCAGTTTTTTTTTTAATGATAGAGTACTCACCAGTGGTTGAGGCAGATTAATCAGGTATATTTTTCTACAATATCACATTGTGTACCCTGCAGCCTTGTTAAATCCCAACTAACAACAGTTTCATCATCCAAAGAGCTAGCTGTTTACACATGATAAGGCTCCAAGGATTGTAAACTTATTTAAACAATCCAGTCTGACACAGTGACCATATATAAGCTGTCAACATTATTGTTCAGCCAATGTTATAAATGTCCTTTCCACATCTGTCTCAGCATTAGGCAGGAAACTCTTTGAGCCACAAACACAATTAGTACATTCTCAGCAACAAATTAAAATATGCAGAGGCTTTACTCTTTTTCATTTTCTATGGGGAATTTTTAAAAAGAAAACCTTATCCTATTTTTAATAGGGTGCCTTTAAAATACAACACTAAAGTGTAAGAAACTACAGGTTAAAGGAAGGAAATGCAACTAACAACAAAGATGTAAGATTCAGCTAACATATTTTGCAAACAATTTTTGAGGCAAATGATTTTCCCTTATTTTGTTTTCTGAATAGGGGAAAATCATTTGCCTCAAAATTTGTTTGTAATGTTCATTTTCATTTCCTTTTTCTTTCTTCACTATGACACAGTATGACACTGTGTTACCATTGTGTACAAGGTGCTCTCTGTATGCTGCAGGTGAGGGAAGCAGTGTCTCAAAACATACTGTTCTTATATATTGTTCTTATATATTGTTATATACATATGACAAAGTGTACATAGAAAGATCTTTCTCAGCTGCGGAGCTCACTAGTGTAGGAGATTGAAGTGTGGGACTGAAGAAGCATTAAGCTTGGTTTAGCCTGAAGAAGCATTTATCCCTGGATCAGGGATAAATACCGTAAGTACAGTATTTATTTATTTATTTATTTATTTATTTATGGACTACAAATAAAAGAACCCTTTTCCAACAGTGACCACAGCATGATTGACTTTTGTCTTAATATACGTCCTTATAAAAATCAACATAATAATAGGATAACCAATTGTAACTTTAAAAAAGCCAACTATGATAACATAGACACTGACCTCTCATCTCTTGATTGGCAAATACTATTCTCTGGCTGTAATACTATCGAAGACTACTACAATATCTTTTTGCTCGAAATCAAAAGAGTCATCAAACTATACGTACCACTAATAACCACCAAAACCAAGAAAAACAAATTACCCATAAAAATAAGGAAGCTTCAATCCAAAAAAAGATC
>QLTV01004233.1:3192813-3205679 GCA_003457575.1 Thermophis baileyi | reverse complement strand
AGAGACAGAGACAGAGAGACAGAGAGAGAGAGAGAGACAGAGAGAGAGAGACAGAGAGACAGAGAGAGAGAGACAGAGAGAGAGAGAGAGAGACAGAGACAGAGACAGAGACAGAGACAGAGAGACAGAGAGAGACAGACAGAGAGAGACAGAGAGAGACAGAGACAGAGAGACAGAGAGACAGAGACAGAGAGACAGAGAGAGAGAGAGAGAGAGAAGCTGAATTCTCCCAGGGTGGTTTCCTTTTGATAGTAAAATCTGTGCAATAAATAAATACATTTTTTCCTCAACACTTCTGAGCTTATAAGCAATAAAGTTTACTTGAAATGTATTCTGAGCATTACATTTCTGAGATGTGAAGTATTGGTAGAAGTCTTCTGAAATATGTAAGCAAAATCTTACAATAGGGATTTTATCCTTACTCCCAGCTTATGGTACATAGATATGTCAAGTGGAATAAAAATAATCCATTGTATCACTAGGAATTAATTTGATTGTTGTTGAATAGGCTGGCATATCTTCTGTGTGTATTTTATCTCATAGGGAGGGGGAATTACATTTCTTTTGATATTTCTCCTTCTGAATGCCTATTGATAATTTGCCTGCTTTTTTCCATAAGTTTCTTTGGGGCTTGCAGAAAATGCTAGAAGGTTCTTTCTTGCAGGTGGCTTTTTGATGTCACTGCAGTATTTTCAATGGAGACAAGCCAGATTCAGGATAAAATATGGTGTTGGAAAGCCTCTAGCTATGGCAAACTTCAGCCCTTCCCAGGTCACTTGAGGGGAGATGCCATTAAAGGTACACCTGGCTTTGGCATCACTCCATTCAAGGGGAGAGAACCAGCAGTCAAAAAATTTGGAACCAGAAGTAGCAACCACTTGGGGAAAATCTGTCAGAAAACACATGTACTAACAAAGCCCTGAACACTACATTGTTCTACATACAGAATTAAAAACATAATACATAACCATGGGCACATTATTAAAGGGCAGAAACACAGACAAGCATAGACATAAATTATCTTGTTCTCATCCATGCCAAGGTGTCCTAAAGAGAACCACCTGGAACATAAGATTTAAGGAAGTTCATGGAAGGAAATGTTTTAAGTTCATCTTTAACTCCATAGTTGAATGCCACTATAGAACAGCTTTACCAGAGGGGGGGGGGAGAATTTCTGAGCAGTATGGAACATAGGGATGATTTGAAAATCATCATCATTTTAGCCATTGTCTATCCACTGCAGATGAAGGCCTCTTTCGCATGTTTCCAACTAATACGATTTGGAAAATAAATTGAGCTATTTCCCTTCCCCAGATCCTCAAATGATCTTAAAACATTCAGCATATTGCCTAAGTCAACCCAGCATTCGTAAATTAACAAAGTCTCAGTGAATCACAAAGTTCCTTACTTAAGGTATTTGGAATGAGTGAACAGTGAAAAAAGACTTAAACATAAGTATATAAGAATAACTTTGTTGGATCATGCCAAGGCTCTTCTTAGTCAGTGTTTTGTTTCTCACAGGAGCCTCCACAATAGTTGTCCTCCAAGTAGCATTTTGGAGGCACATTGCCCCCAACATGGAGGTAATATTGAGTTTAAAGCTGATAACTCTTAAGAGACATGCTCTGGGTGGATTTAGCCAATCCTCTTTTAAAACTATCCAAGGGAGTGGCTGTCCTCATGGCTTGTGAAAATGAATTCAGTAGGTTATATCCCAAAGGAATACGTATTATTTCCTTCATACAGCAATAAGAGCATTTTGGCTCTCTAGTTTGGGAAGATTTTGTTAAACTTGATAAAATTTGGGAAGCTAAATAGAATAAGTCAGGGAATCTGGGTCCCTTATTGCCAGCAATTAAAATTATTGTAGATACTTTATTTTCCAGCCTTGTTGCCATCTCTACTCAAAACTAAGTTTCTGAACTCAATACTGCAAAGTTCGTCCTCCATTTTTTCTGGAAATTGGAAGGATACTTTGTGTTACCATGGACCAGTATATTTCTCCATTGCTACTATTTCCACAACTCATATCCATGTTTCTTACCATAATGTTGTGTCACAATGAGGTGCAATCACATGGGCACAGAGGGGATATGGGATTGGGGCTAATGCCAATCCCTCAGTTGCTGTTTGTTGCAACAGGTATCATTCCTACAGCAGAAATTGATTGGTAAGAAATTGGAGGCCCCTGCCTACCTATGTTTCCAGTCTCTTAATCTGAACTCAACACACATGCATAAACGAAGATCATTTCTTTGGGTATGGAAAATACAACACTTTTAGAGATAATCATAAGACAAATATATCACATGCTCTATTTTTTGGTGTTTAAGATATCAAAATTATATGATGGAAATATGAATTGGATCCAGTTTAAAAACATAAAATGATGATTGTATTTTATTATTATGATTTTTTTACTTGTTGCTTGTATGTACACTGAGAGCTTATGCACAGGAGACAAATTCTTTTTGTGTCCAAGCACACTTGGCCAATAAAGAATTCTATAAAAACGGCTTTACTAGATCAAACCAAACATAAATCTAGAAGCATTATTAATCTGGAGAAATCTTATTTCATAAACATATTATGAATACTCATCAGATTTTGTTTCATTAACACAGGTCACCAAACAACAGATTTGTCTGTGTGAAGACAATTGTGCTCAAAACCCATTTAATCTGTTTGTCTTTTTGCATTCACTTATTAAATGCCTCTGAATTCTAGGCCAATAAAGCACAGAGGTGATGGTAAATATCAGGGGTTACAAGCTAAACAATATTTTTGCAGCCATAACCATTGGATTATCACTCCACATTTCCCATAACACAAGTACTGATATATAGTACATAATGGTATACTAGTACAACTACTATATAAAAGTGCAGTTGTTGAGAGAGCAACAATGAAGATTAATATCTGTCACTTCTTTTTTTTTTCCTAGCTCCTTTTAATGGCAAATCAGGCTGCAATAAGAGTAAAATTAACCTGTACTGGTTCAGCGATTTGATATTTATGGAGCACTGAACCAACCGCTAGAATCGAAAGGTGGCAATTGTCTGTCTGCCTGAGCTACATCGATTCATTCAGGAAATCAGTCAAGTTAGAACAAATATTCCCTTCCCAAATGGCCTGTTACTGTGAAATCAAATTATAAACTTGAGCTCGTCATAACGTATGCCTTTTTTTAAAAAAAAAATATATATGCATGCTGTGCAACAATATTTCATTCACTTGGGTAAACACATTACAAAAGCTCAAGTATTTCACACTAAAATATCCATCAATCATGGCTGCCTTTCCAGATGCACATTTACATGTAGATTCTACATTACATTTTCAGGTGTTGGTGCCATAATGGAATATCTGGGTCTTTCCCCTGACTGGACATCTCAAGCTGGAGAAGGACCCAGAATATGAGAATGAGAATCTGGAAAGGGATTCTGTTTTAAATATAGGATGCGGTGTTAGATAAGACTTTACATACAATAGTTTACATGAAATTATATGATTGCTACAGATCACATTTTGAAGTTGTGACACTGATTATGATTTTGTTGCATATTAGATAGACTCTGGATTCTTAAACAGAAATTCCTCCTCATGTCTGCACTATTAGGATACCTCACAAGTTGATTCTGCTTTTATATATCTGGTCACCCTTTCCAGACCTGATGATGAACTGGCTAGAAAAGACTGCTTTTCTATATGGTCATATGTGGCTTAAAGGCTTAGCTATACTAGATGCCAAGGAGTGAAAATGTAGGTCACTGGATTTTCTAGGAATGGTTTAAAAACAAAAACCCAGGGAACAGACAGTGAAAGAGGATCAAAGAAAGATATAGTTAGAGCTCTACTGGAATGCCAGGAACTGAGTCACTATATGTCTGTCTTATGTGTGGTCTTCTAACCTCCCATTCTAGTTTCTAAACTGCTTTTTTTTTTTTTAAAGCAAAATCCAAAGTTAAATTTTTAAATTCTATTGAGCTCTATCCTTAAATTTTAATGTATAAGTCCATTTAAAGACCGGAGAGAGATCCTGTGCTAAGTATTCCTTTTTGTTTTTAAAGATTGAAAGAGAGAATACTTACTTCCAAAGATTTGTCAGAGATGAAACCATTTTCGTTCTGTAACATTGTAATATTAATGTTGTCAGTTATTCATGCCAAAGCGGTTTTGTTTATAAAAGCACAACCTGAATTCTAGCTGGGCACCACTTATTCATATGTGTGTATTGATTTACTTTTAGATTTATATTTTATGCTTCAGAATTTAAAACATCTGAAAGGGTGTGGCCCTTTCAGATGTTTTAAATTTTGAAGCATAAAATATTATCTTCAGCTCTTTTGAATAGCTTCCAGGTCAGATTTAAAAAAAAAAAAACCTCTGGGAATAGAATTTTGGCAGCACCTGTATGGACAAAGATTTACAATTTATAATTAAAATTTCTAAACATGCATTTAGAAATATAAATAAGCAGATTCAAATTTTATGCAAATTGTTGATCTTTTGGTGATGCATCTTCTTATTTGGGGTTTTTTACCCTGCTATTCGTGACTGATTTTAGGGGTGGTGCTCATCTCTGTTTCGTAAGCCAAAGACCCAGCAGTATCCAGAAACATTTCTGCAGTGATTTGGCCAGCATGTCACAGCACAAACCGTATGGCAAAACACAGAACATTTCCTGTATGCTCAAATGCAGTACCCATTCATCTACTTGCTTTTGTATCCTTTCGAACAGCTAGGTTGGCAGGATCTGGGACCGGTGTCAGGAGCTCACTCAGTCTCGTGGCACTTGGGTATTGAAATGCTGAGCTGTAGAAATTAAGTTATTTTTCATAACCAACAATATTAATATCACAATATTATAGATTGAAAGTGGTTTCATCTCTGACTAGTCCTAGGAAGCTGTACCTCTAGAACATGGTATAAATCAGGATTTCTCAACCTTGTCAACTTTATGATATGTGGACTTTAACTCCCAGCATTTTCCAGCCTGCATGTTGTCTGGGGAATGCTGGGAATTGAAGTCCACATATCTTAAAGTTGTCAAGGTTGAGACACTCTAATATAAATAGTCTCCTGGCTAATATTGACCCTTTATTATGAACCACAGTTCTTCTACTTTGTTCCAATTTCTGCAGGCAGAACTCTGTCTTTGGAAGTCTGAGCACAAATCACCTTTAGTCACAAGCTCATTGAGTGGCTTGGGATAAATTAGCAACTTTTGTAAGGTACAGAACAGTATACTAAATGAAAGAGTCTAGCAATATTATTGTACATGTCAATGTAAGCCATGCTGTTATCAGGGTTTATAATCAGAAGCTTAAGAAAATAAATCCGGCATACCTATAGTTAGTAACGTGGCATAAAGTAATTACCCACCTACTTCATTATTGTTTTTCTGGCAACCTGCTCAGTAGATGGCATTCCAGAATAGTTTTGTGGTTCTTAGAAAGTCCCTGCAGTTTGGACCAGACTAGGAAGACAAGAGATGTGCAAAGGAGTTAGAGGGGTCTAAAGGGTCAGAGAAGAATGGCTTGCACTGATTTATAGACAAAGATTATGAACCAAGTTGGACCAATGCCTTTTATCTTTTTATTAATTCTGAACATTTTTTTTTCTCCTTGAGGCTGGCAGAATTCTTGCTATGACCAGTAACAACTGAATACCAAAACTAACAAAGAAAAATATTTGAGGGTTATTACTTTTATTTACTGTAGGGGAAGGAGTGGAGGAATCTAGGGGCAGAGTTAAAAGAGGAAGCAGCCTCTATGTAGCCACAAACAAAGTTCACCCCCCCCCATTTCCATTGACCCTTACTTAACTCCTAGCAGGGGGTAACTATTAGTTGAGAATAATCCTGAACATAGGTGTGAGTAGCAATAAATCAGTTTAATTGGACCTTCACATAAGGATCTGATCTTTCTCACCTGAGATTTACTCATTTACTAGTTGTTATAATAAACATTACTTTTAATGTGGCTGAATATTGTAATGATGTCTTTATGATATTTTGCTGTATGGTACAGGACCATGTTCAAGACCCAAGTGCTGCATGATGCGTTGATCTCCCATCCTTGCTCTAGCTCCTGCCAACCTAGCAGTTTGAAAGCATGCAAATGTGAGTAGATAAATAGGTACCACTTTGCTGGTAAGGTAACAGCACTCTGTGATGTCGTGCTGGTCACATGACTGCTAAAATGGCTTCAGAAAGCGCTGGCTCAATGGCTTGAAACAGAGATGACCACTGCCCCCTATAGTTGGCATTGACTAGCAGAGAAAAAGCCACAGGGACTCCTTTAACTTTTTTTATGGGAGAAAGGAAGCCTGCCTTTTCTGGAGCAGCTCCCCCACCCCCAAAGTTTGGCAGGAATCTATCCTCTTAGCCTTTAAAGCCTTTAAAGCTTTAAAGATCTAGCTTTTCTGCCAAGTGTTGGGCGAAGAGACCCTATGTATTTGTTGTTTTTAATTTGTTTAGTTCTACAGGTTTACTATCATTTTTAGGTTGTTTTTACTTTTGATTCAAACCCATTCAGAGTTGGTTATAAAATGGGTGGCTATATAAATGTTTTAGATAAATGCATAAATAATTTTCTGTCCTGTTTTAATAACAATATTATTGTGGTGGCAATTCAGAATAGATACAACACAACCTTAGATGGAAGTGTTGCCATCAGAACAGTCTTAAGACACCTCCAGAGGAAGTCTCAGATCTGTCCATGGACTTGAGTGGCAGCATTGTTCTGCACATGAAAACAATCAAATTCAAGGTTCCTGTTATTCCAGTCACTGTAAAAACAGCTCAGGTTCCATTTAATTTCAAGTAAAAAACAGTTGTTGAGCATCCATTGCCTAAGACATTTATGCCCATTAATTGGCTTGGACAGATACATGCTGATTGGTTGCTAATCATGTCCAAACATTACGGACTTGAAGAAATGAGTCATTAAGACAACTTTTATTGTTTCTGGGCAATTTCAGTTTTGTAGCAGAAGATTGAATTAATGAAGAAAGCTAAAAATCCTTATTCTTAGGAACCAAAATAATCCAGTATGCCTTTGATCAGTAATCAGGGACAAGTAGCTCTTGTTTTCTTTCCTCATCATTAGTTGTTTTAGCTTACATTTTCCTAGGGAGTTGTAATAATAGTTTAACATTGAAAGATGAGCTGTGAATATGAGAAATTTTTTTGCAAGTTTGTTGATTCAGAAAAAGCATATGATAAAGTGAATAGTCTTAAATTAGGGAATGTCTAGCAAAAATATGGAGTGGAAGAGTGGTTGTGGAATCCATCGAGAGTTATAGGAAGGCAGTAAGGAACACATAAGAATATTTGGAATAAGGAATGGTTAACCTCATCATGGAGAAAATCTATTTATGTAGTCAATAAGATGACACCAAAAAGATGATACATAATCACTTAATCACTGAGCAGAGAACAATTCTAGGATATATGATGGTCCCTTGATTGTTTAATTAATTTTTGGTTAAATGTATAGAAAAAAATTATGATGTTTGTTGGGGAACTGAATGTGGATTTGGTTATGAATATTGAACATGCTGTTGACTAAGAACATGTTGTTGACCAACAAAATGAATGATTTTCAGAAAATAAATGATTTTCAGAAAATCTTGTGTAGTGCAGCAAGAAGTATAGACATGCCTATTTTGTTATATTGAAGGGGAAACTGGATATCAGGAGAAATAATCTGAATGTACTTAAAAACTGTAGCAAAGCAAGAAGGGATGCAGTTCAAAATTAATGGATGCAGAATGAGTATGAAAGACGTACTGTATGTTGGAATGGTTTACTCACATAAAGTAAATGAAGACTGGATTATAAAAATACACACAAGAAGGAAGAGTGAACAGATAGAGAGAAAGTAAAAGACTGACAAATCTTGTTTAGAAGAAGTTGATGAAATCCTCAAGATGGAGAAGAAAAGTTCAAAGAACAAAAGGCAATACAACAATCAATATGTGGACATGATGGAAGCCAGGATAATTTGCAAGGACAGAAATGTATAGAAAGGTAAAATTAATGATGTTAACATAGAGCAAATCAATTTTAAATACCCTTTCCTTCATCTCCTGCCTCCAGTTATTTGGCTTAGTGCTTAATTCTTTGTTTTTGTTTGTTAGATTTTGCTTACTTGAAAAGGGAAAGCAAGGAGTAGGTATGGATTTATGATATAGGTTTTCAGGAGCAATTGGATTTGCATGTGGGGTATAAAATAGCAGCTTCTAATTTATCGGCTTTCAAGCAATAGGCATCCACTAGAATCCTATTTGGTTCTAGAAACTTCCAGATTTTTGGGTACACTTCTCAGCCAGAAGAGATTAAGGACCATCATAATGCCCTTAATAGCTTGCTCTTGTCTCATTATGTGCTGTGCCTTAAGTATGTGAGCTCTGATGGTTTTAACCTGACCTACTTTATAAGGTTGGGAATGAAAAAGATAATGTAACTGCAAAGACATGGCCTTGAGCTTTTTGGAGGAAAAATGGACTATGAATGGCATAAATAAGATCTTACTCATGGTATTTTATAATTTTATTTATCTAGTGCTGCTCTTGTAGCTAGGGGGGAAAAAACCAGCCTTGATGATAATTGATCTTCAAGGAAGAAAAAAAAGGCTATTTGTAAAGGATTCAAGTACCAGTTAACTATTTTGAAATCTGCTGCGGTACAAGTGGAATGACCAGTGTCAACAGGCAGCATTTTAGAAACCATTTCTTTCAGCTATAAAAACCTTTATGTTCCCTCTGGGGCACTATTTGTATTTAGCAAAGCATTAGCTGAGCTTGCTATTTCAGCTTGACAGCTCCTGATTTTTAGCAGGAGAAAAGAAAGCAAAATTAATGGATGTGTTGGAGCTTAGAATAGGAAACGTATCAGTCACCATAAGCGCCGGTACTTTAGGGAGCAAAATGAAGGTGCTTTTTATATATATGAAACAAGACCATTGATCTTTTCACCCTAGAAATTAAGCATGTTGTTTAATATTTTTTTTCTTTTTCTTTATAATTTCAATTATATTCCAATTTTCAGCCTGTAGGCAAAATGTTATCATTATAAGTGTGTATAATTATGTTGGCATATGAATGCTGTGCATTATATAATATTTTATTTTATTACTTTAATAACAATATTATAAGACTGCCATGTGAGATGGTATTTTCTCTGGGAGGACTACTCTGTATGATTAATGTCTAAAGACGTTTGCTTGAAGGATATTGAGGCTTAGAAAATGCTTATTCAAATCACTGTGAATGGCTGCTGGCTACCAGCAACTTAAAGCAATTAGTTTCAAGTCTGGTTGGCCAAGATGGAAACTTTATTAAAACAACTGTTCTTGCATGTTAAATTATGGTGCAGAAGAAGGAAACAGCCTGGCAATCTAAATATTGCCCATGGAGACAGAAATATGAACCTTGCTCCTGACTGATAAGACATATCCTAGCTGGGGGTTACACGGGAGTTGAAAAAGTTGCATTCAGCTTTGGAAAAAGACTCATTTGAGGAAGACATCCATGTTTGGCTGCTCCCTTACCAAAAAATGTGTGGCTGTTAAAGGAAAAAAAAGGGACATCAATAGCTGAGACAGCTTCAATATTCTATCCTTCCAAAGAAATTGACTAATTCAAAGCTACGTGGTTGACTAATTCAGAGCCATGGTGGTGCAGTGGTTAGAATGCAGTACTGCAGGCTACTTCTGCTGACTGCTGGCTACCTGCAATTTGGCAGTTCAAATCTCACCAGGCTCAAGGTTGACTCAGCCTTCCATCCTTCCGAGGTGGGTAAAATGAGGACCCAGATTGTTGGGGGCAATATGCTGACTCTGTAAACCACTTAGAGATGGCTGTAAAGCACTGTGAAGCGGTATATAAGTCTAAGTGCTATTGCTACTACTAGTGCTTTCTACCAGCTGGTGTGTGTGTTTGTGTGTGTGCACGCATGTGCACATGTGTCTGTATGACTGAGATAAATAGATAGCTATTTCTATACCTTATCTATTGAATGTAGCTATCCATCTGTCCATAAACACACTTTAAAAAAAAAAACATCAAACGCACTGTACAGTTAGTCCTCGACTTATAGTTCACTTAGTGACCGTCCAAAGTTACAATGGCGCTGAGAAAAGCGACTTATGACCATTTTTCATACTTATGACCATTGCAGCATCCCCACGGTCATGTGATTTGTATTTGGATGCTTGACAGCTGGTTCATATTGATGACTGCTGCAGTGTCCTAAGATCATATGATCCACTTTTGTGACTTTCTGACAAGCAAAGTCAGTGGGGGAAGCCACATTCACTTAACAACTGATGTTACTAACTTATCAACTGCAGTGATTCACTTAACAAATGTTAAGTGCCAAGAAAAATGGGGCAAAACTCACTTAACAAATTTAACATAAATATTGGGCTCAATTGTGGTCGTAAGTCGAGGACTACCTGCATATGTATGGAGAAACTAAATTAGTTGTGCCATTCAGGTTTTCCTGTCTAGCAATCAATGCTATTGGTATTTATTTATTTAAAAATAGCATAGTGGTTGAAACAAACACAAGTATTCCATGTGTATTTTTTTCCTGACAGAAGTCATTAAATGGATAATTTTTATTTATTTATTTAATCTTGGTTTAAGGTCACCACCATATGTAAATATCGTTAAGTATCTTCCATGTTCCTCAGTGGAACTCTAAGTGTGACTGTTCAATTTTTCATTTGGCACTGCTTCTAGGAACAAAAGATGCTTATATCCAAATCTATATGCATTACACATAGGAACAGAGGAAAAAAAGACATTTGATACTGTTATCCCTCATCATTAAAAATATTCTTTTCCTCTAAGAATAGCGGGAATTTCTGGGCAGTTCATCTAAAGACTGTTGTGGTAAACTGTCAAAAATAAAAGTACCAAGTATTAGTCTCATATTCTAAGCATTTTATAAAACCATGAAACCACACAAATGCTAAACTATAGAAACTTAGATATAAAATACCTTATTTTTAGTCTTTCTATACTCTGAATTCTGTTTCAATGGCATATTAGGATTCTGCTTCAACAATAAATTATGTAAGAGGTAATTTTCCAGTGTCCTTTTATCAAGTCATCCCATGACTTCGTCTAACTCATCGTTGCATGTCTGGTCTGGAATAGTTATCTGGGATTTCAGACAGGAATCTTTTTCAGTTCTTTTCTGAGAGCTGATGTAGAGCCCAGAAACTTTGGAGTGCTCAGGGTCTGTACCATTCAAATCGGAAGAAAGCAAGGCTGCTTTGGATTCTGTATGGACAACCTCACTGGTTCTGTTGGCAACTCCTTAAAGGCTAAGAAAACTACTCATTTGAGAGCAGATGATGGCAGCAGGGTATGTTTTAATTTGGTCAGCATTAAACTGTCAGGGAAGCACTAATTGTTTGCATGATTAAGACAGCAGAATAGAGATTGACTCTGGTGTAGTTTTATGGTGTTTCATGGACTAGAAGGAAGCCCATTAAACTGGCCATCTGATGTGTCCTAAGACTATTCAAAACTGTTCACTTGGTCTACACCTAGAGTTAGCTTCCAGCTTACCTTGACAAATGAATATATGGTAAGGCCAGAAGAAGTAGTGTTAGTACTTTTTGAGCAACATATTTATCCCAGTGCATATTTCCACTCTTTTTGAAACTTCTTTTGTAGCTGATCACTGGAAAGTGAGAATAACGTGATGAAGATTTATATTTGTCCTTTATTTTTCCCTTAATATCAGAAGTCAGCTGTAGAATTTACTGAAGTTGCAATGCAGTTGCTGAACTTGGAAGTTTTGGCATTTGATCAGTCTGAGCAAAATATTTAGATTAGATTAGATTAGATTAGATTAGATTAGATTAGACCAAACTAGACTATGTGATGTGTCAGCAAAAAGAATTGCATTGTTCCCAAAGACTTAAGACCTTTTAAAAACTTTAAATGTCTTAGGGCCTTATTAACTAAAGGACCACCTCTCCCATTATGAATCTGTCCAGATGTTGTGATCACCCAGTAGAAGTTTATTGAAGTTCTTCTCATTATCAAAAGCATAGAAGAGTAGACCAGTGGTTCCCAAAGTGGGTAGTACCACCCCCTGGGATGACTTAGGGGGGCGCTAAGAGGCAAGGGGGGGTGGCAGGGGGCGCTAAGAGGCCACGTGGAAGGCAGGAAAGCATGTTGGGGTGGCAGGGAAGGGAGGTAGCAGCCTACTCCTTTCCCCGCAGCTGTGCCATGCTTGGCGGCCTTCCACGCAGCCTTCCCGGCGGTCCCCCACACCCGCTTGCCTTCCGAGGTCAGCGTCCAGCCCGGCCGGCCAGTGGGTGGGTGGGCGGCCCTTGGTGGAAATGCAGATGTTGAGAAGGGCGGCGGAAGGGCAAGTGGATGCCCCAGGGCTGCTGCACATGCGCCTGCCCCATTTCTGCAAAGGCAGAGCCCCCCTCCCTTGCAAGGTGATCCAAAGAGGGGAGGGGGATGCTGCAGAAAAGGCCACCTTCCACCTGTGCTAGCTCCGCAGCACTTGGGGCTCCGAAGCAGCCCACTGGCTTCTCACCCGGCCACCTGCCTGGTCCCTTTGTGGATCGGCCCGGCTGACCGCCGGAGCCACTCTGGGAACTCGGCCCGCGGCTCCGGGTTGGAAGCCAGTGGGCTGCTTCAGAGCCCCAAGTCCCGCAAAGCCGGCACGCTGCTGTCACAAGATATTTGCCTTGGGGGAGGTTGCTTTCTACTGCAGAAGAAAGAGAGAGAGACAAGAAAGAAAGATAGAAAGAAAGAAAGAAAGAAAGAAAGAAAGAAGAAAGAAAGAAAGAAGAAAGAAAGAAAGAAAGAAAGAAAGAAAGAAA
>QLTV01004233.1:3174815-3192367 GCA_003457575.1 Thermophis baileyi | reverse complement strand
CTAGGACAACACTGCCATGCAGAGGAAGGCAGAGATAGTCCTTGACTTATGACCACAATTAAGCCCAAAATTTTGGTTGCTAAGCAAGAGTGTTGTTAAGTGAGTTTCGCTACATTTTACAAGTTGGCCACGCCCACCCGGTCACCTGACCACCAAGCCACGCCCACCTGAAGGGGGTGGGGGTGGGAGGCACTGAGGATGAGTTTGTAGCACCAAGGGGGCGGTGGACTGAAAAAGTTTGGGAACCACTGGAGTAGACCTTGTACATTAATTCCAGGTGATAGAATGTTCCCTTTGGACTTGCATTTGAACTTACTTTCTTAGTGTTTAGAAAAACAACACATATTTTTGGATAAGTTTTAACTATTAGAAGATTTGTTTTGATGTTTCATTATTATCTTTAACTTTTAATATTCTGTTTCTATTTTATAGCCAAAGCTGAAAGGTAGGGTATAAATCAAACAAGCAAAGTAGTAAATGAATGAACCGGGTTGATAAATGCACCTGTCTAAAGCTCTTAAAAAGTCACTGTTAGTTATTTTAAACAGTATTGAGCTAGATGGACCAGATTGTACCAAGAACACCAAGAACATCTCAAAGGAATTACAGTGATAACAGAATGTGATTTATCTCAATTGACATTGCCTTTTCTAAGTAGATTTGTATCATAGTATTTCACATGAAGACATTGATTTCACAAATCAGAGAAATAAAAACTAAGTTACATCATTTATGTAGCCTTAGTTTTTATTTATTGCATGCTCCTTCTCAGATTTCACAAGAGGTCCTGTGAAATTGATTACTGTATGTTAGAAATCTATTTTTAATAAAGAAGTGCAGAACATGAGAGTATTTAGCTCTTGATCCCCTTGGCAAAAATCTAACTCAAACAAACAAACAAAATACAGGACTCACGTTCATATAGGAGAGAAGGGGTGTTCAGAGTTCAATAGACTTTCAGCTTTGTGGAGATACAGACTTTGTATGATTGAGCACTAAGGGTACACAGGCACCCTTGATCTCAGCTGACCTAGCTAAGAAATTGATCCTCAGGTCAATTTCTTTGACCAAAGACACATCATTCAAGATTATGCTTCCCAAGTACTTGAAGCTGCTAATATTTGTCAGCTAGATGTCAACAGTGATTTTTGGTTTTATGGCACAGACCGGTAAAACACTTTATTCTTGTTCAGGCTGATAGTCAGGCTGAAGAGTACAGGTAGTCCTTGACTTACAACACTTCATTGAGTGACCATTCAAAGTTACAACAGCACAGAAAACTGACTTAGGACCGTTTTTCACAGTTATGACCTTTGCAGCATCCCCATGATCATGTGATCAAAATTCAGATGCTTGGCAACTGGTTCATATTTATGACCCTTGCTGTGTCCCAAGGTCATGTGATCCCCTTTTGTGACCTTCTGACAAGCAAAGTCAATGGGGAAGCCAGATTCACTTAACGAACGGGTTACTAACTTATCAACTGCAGTGATTCACTTAGCAACAGTGGCAAGAAAGGTCGTAAAATGGGGCAAAACTCACTTGACAGAAGTCTCACTTGACAACAGGAATTTTGGGCTTAATTTTGGTCATAAGTTGAGGACTACGTGTATAGCAGCATCTGAGAGTTTCTTCAGCATCAACTGTAGATCTCTCTCTCTCTTTGTGCACCTGGTAAATGGGGTTTCTTGAATGACAGCACAGAGGCACTTTGTCCATGTGTTCAATATAATATAATAAAAAATAGCTGGAAATGGCGAGATCTTCCAGCTAGCTGTCTAATTTCTCTTGTACCCAGTACAAGGTGATGCTAATGCAGGAGGGGCATTCTGCAGCAAACTAATTCAACAAGTAGGGACTGGTTCAGCTCATCACTGAAGCACTCTAGATTGTCCAGATTGGAGAACTGAATTGAGATAGAAATGCCAAATTCACACTACTTGAAGGAGATTTTAAGCTGTTCCAGTGAAAAGATGCTGTGAAGAGGTGTCCTCTAAAATGATTAAGGAGTTATCTTCATGCTGCAGTAAGCAGGATGTGAGAATAACCTCATAATCATGGTGCATTTACTTCCATATCTTTGCTTATTATTCAGCTTACTTCCTGACTTCTGCAATTAGCAAGACTTGGAATTTTATCTTAGATCCTGACATACTTTCAGTGTGTTAGACTAAACACCCAGAATTGGAATACTGGTCATGGTATCAAGTTGAAGAAGTTTACTTAAAAAAAATTAAAGGCACACAAAAATCAATATGGCAATCCTAAAAGCTTAGGCAGGCACAAACTGGGCCAAAGACCAGAAATTACCTTTTTCAGAGAATTGTATTTCTTAATGGTGGCAATATCATTGGGGATAATATTCATGTTTCTCCAACTTTTCTCTGTAATAAATAGATACTGCAAAATGGCAAGGAGAGAAAAGAAATGTTCTTGTAACATTGAGAAGAATGTCCCTTTCACGTCTTTTCAATTCTCTTGAAAGCTCTTAACTTGGATTCAGATTTCTTGCTTTGGAACTGGAAGGAATTGATCACAAGACAAAAATCTGGTAGCAGTAGATTTTCACAAGCTTCCATCTGTTCCAGCTCCAAATTTACCTATATATTATAGAGTATGTATATATTAAAGAAATAATAGCCAAGGCCAATATTACATTTGCACATACTCAGTTTCTACAGGTGCTGAAAGATATTCTGCTATGGTTTGTAAGAATCTTGTTGATGCTTGTTTTGTAACATTACATAGAATTTGATTATAAACTTTCAATATAAGCTCCATTTAATGATGGGTGCAGTTACTTAGAAACCTCCTTTGATATTACATGGGATTTGCTTTAATGCTGCATGTGCAGCCTCCAGATCAGAGGAATTATTAACTAAAATTATTGAGTTATATCAATAATGCCCAATGCTATTCAGTGTATTAGGTGACTTCACATTTTCCTGCTTTATTCTGAGCCATGGTGGTGCAGTGGTTAGAATGCAGCATTGCAGGCTAATTCTGCTGACTGCCAGCAGTTCGATTCTCACTGGCTCAAGGTTGACTCAGCCTTCCATCCTTCCAAGGTTGGTAAAATGAGGACCCAGATTGTTGGGGGAAATATGCTGACTCTGTAAACTGCTTAGAGAAGGCTGTAAAGCACTGTGAAGAGGTACATAAGTTGAAGTGCTATTGCTATTTACAAAAATAGCTCTCCTTTTATTCCAAATATTACAAAGAGTTTGTAACACAGCAATTTCTGCCTGTAAATGATTGAGATGGCAGGGTATCATATACACCCTATGCATTACCCTGAGTTTCCCTTCTACTATCAAAGAGGGTAGCAATGCTTCTTACTTTGATATAGATATGTAATCTATCTATCTGGTTATTTTCAAGCAATTCAGCAACAGGGACTCACTGGAGTAACCTCTGGCATTGTGGAATGTCCCTGTTTTCTTCTACATGCTGTTTATTGTGCTGAAAGGTTTGCTATTGCCGATATCTTCAGGCTACTACCCAATAAGTGATAGCAGGCAATTTTCAGAAAAGAACACCTGGCAATTGTTATTGTCAGGTTCTTCTCTGTTGTTTCCTCAGGCTTGGTTTTTGACCTTTCAAGTGATCCCATTAATCTGTATGTGTTGAACAGACAATAGTGTAAATATTCCCGGCTGAGATTCAAATTAAATAGGACTCCACTATCTTCTTTTATTTAGAAACATGATTAAATAATACAATGGTAAACCTGACAACAGCCTTATCCCTGTCTTTTGTTATATAAACACTACAATCCAGCAAACATTTGCTGTGCTTGGAGGCATATTTCCATTTTTCAGGAAATTGAGCACACAAATGTAGATTGGTCTTATGGATCTCCACATCAAGTACCTAAAACTGAATAAGAGACACTCATATAAGAGACAGCACCAGCTTCTTATTGTTGTCAACAATACCCACAATGTTGTTAATTTAGTTATACTCACATGAATCCATGCATGAGAATACAGTAGCATGAGTAGCTTTCTACTATAGCTTTCCTCAACATGGTGGTCTCCAGCCATCTTGGATTTCCACTCAAACAACTCTCCATTGTATAAATAGAGCTGTAGTTAAATACATCTGGACAGTACCAGACTAACTGAAGCTGCTCTGTTTGAGTATAACATTATTTTTTGAACCAAAGAATCTGCTCTATAATCAATATCCAGCAATAAATCCAAAAAGTTCAGGTTCCATTATCTAAGGAAATCATAGAATTCATTATGGGCCTTTTATGTGTGATTAGAAACCCATAAAGATCCATTTAGGTTATCAAGTCCAACCCCTTGCTGAATGTAGAAATCATAATTCAAATATCCTTGGAAAATGGGCATCTGACCTCTCCTTGAACATCTGCAATAAAAGGAATTCTATCACTCTCTAATTGTTGAATTATTCTTACTTTTAAAAAGAGAGGAATCTGGTTTGATATCTATTGGGTGATTGGATAGCTATGTTTGAGTGCAATATGGGGCAAGTGAACTAAAACATCTTATTTACACAGTGTTCCAAATGCAGGAAAATTAAATTTACAGTGGCCTTCCTTAGCCACAGTACAGGCATACTGACACTAATGTCTATTTGCTATGTAGATACACTCCATCAGGATAACCGTTAGTGGCTTGCTCTTCCTAGCAAATATACTTAAAACATGCAGAAATGAACAGAAAATGCAGAAATTTCATAGTGATTTGTGCTTTGCTGATATGGGGAAGTCTGATATGAATTGCTTCAGGCATGACTCACTTTGCCTAATTCTGAGAAAATGTAAGGCTTCATATATTACTGTGTTGTCTTACATGAAATGGGAAGTATGTCACTGCCTTTTGTCCAGATTACTTTAAATTTGCAGGGCCAGCAGCATTTTGCAAGTGAATTTCTGTTTTAGGCATCTGTAATGCTTTAGGATTTTTCTATTACAGTGGTCAACACTGATATGGGCAAGACCAACCATATTTCAGAGAAGAATAAATAGGGAAGATTGTATGAAAACAATTGGAAAATTAGTGGATAGGCTGACAGATCAAATCTTGTAATATATTGGATACCGTGAAAAGAACAATGATAACACTTAATGATAGTGTCCCTAATGGTAGAACAGTAGTCTACTGACCTAAATTAGGTCTATCCCTATCCCTTTACTTTCATGAAGCATACTGGAAATGTATCAAAAGTTTAACATTTTGCCTGGCAACAGCAATGCCATTTCTTCTTCCCAAACTGATATACAATGTAAGGAGGCACTTGGGAAGGCAGGTAGCAGGGGAGCTAGGTTACAGGCAGGGGTGAAATTCAGCCGGTTTGGACCGGATCGTGGGTACTGGTAGCAGCAATTTGAAGTGGTTCGCCGAACCGGTAAAAACCACCTCTGGTTGGCCCCGCCCACCCCCACCTGCTTGCCTGCTTGCCGCTCACTCCTTCCACTCTGTGTGTATGCCCGAGAAGGAGGAGAAGACCTGGCCGAACTTTTCTTCCTCCCTTCGCAGCGAAGGGAAGGGAGCCTGCTTGGAATGGAGCTGTAGCAGCCTGCCTGTCCCTTTAAGGTACTTCAACCCCCGGGAGGGAGGGGGCAGGGGGAGACCATAAAGGGAGCAGCAGCTCCACTGTGAATGGAGGGAGAAAAGTTCAGCTTCTCTCTGCCACAGCATTCAACGTTAAATGTTGAAGCAGAGAGAAGCCAAACCTTTCTCCCTCCATTCACAGCAGAGCAGCTGCAGTCTGTCCCTTTAAGGTACTTCGACCCCGGGAGGGAGGGGGCCGGGGGGGGGACCATAAAGGGAGCAGCTCTGCTGGGAAGGGAAGGAAAAAGTTTGGCTTCTCTCTGCCACAGCATTCAACGTGGCTGCTTCTCTCCTCCTTCTCGGGCTCATACACACAGAGCAAACATGAGAAGGAGACGAGAAGCAGCCAGGTTGAACGCTAGAAGACTTGGCCAAACTTTTCTGTCAGTTCTGTGCGCGTGGCTTGATGGGCGTGGCTTGGTGGGGTGGTGCTGCCCCACCTTGCCATGAGTGATGTCAAGTTGGCCACGCCCACTCAGTCACATGACCCCCCCACCAAGCCACACCCACAGAACCAGTAAGGAAAAAATTTGAATGTCACCCCTGGTTACAGGAGATGAAGATACAATAAAAGAGTCTTATTTTATTGCTTCTCTAACTTCTCAGAGCCCAGTATGGTAGGACTACCGGTAGCTCAGTTCATGATTTCTGCAGGCTTTTCTGATTGCTTTCTGTATTTACAAATGCAGCAGAGAGAGGAGAACAACTGAGAGCAGAATATCTTATTTTGCCATCATCTACTGTATTTCTCTTACTATAGCAAGGGATGAATTCCATTATGGACAATTGGTGAGGAGAAACTCAGTGAAAGAAGGAAACTCAGCACTGGCAAAGATGTCTTTACCCCCTTGGTCTAATCTTCTCATGAGCATCTACTGACAGTCTGTCAGACTTGTGAGGTAGTCCAGACAAAACTGCTTGGACTGATTTTACTCTATTGTAAGGTTACATTGACAAAATCTTGAAAGTCTGAAGGAACATTGGATCCCCATTGCCTTTACAACCCAAGAAACATAGGAAGGTCCCCTCTGAGATCCTTGCCACCCACATTCCTTTTGTGGGCTAAACTGTCTCTTATCTGACTATTGCCCTGGCTGTGGCTCTTCCCCCATCTCCCAAGTTCATTCCCATGTACCATTATAGAGTCCTTTCTTTGGGCAAGTTCTTGTAACTTAGTCAGGTGGCAGGCCTTTGATGTGATGGCCCCCATAGCATGCAACAGACTTTTCCAAAAGGCTTGAGATTTGCCCTTCCTTCACATATTTTGGAAGATTGCTGTTGTCTCCATTTGGATGGATTGCAGGCATCCATCTGCATATTTTTTTTTGTATATTTTCTGTCATATTGCCATGGAGATAGCCTTGAAGGAAATATTCAGAAGGTCTTAAAAAATAGAAAGAGCTTAAAAAACAGAATTCACTGACTCTCAGAAAAGGTGGTAATATCTGTACTGGTATCAATAAAGCTTCGTTCAGCAATAAACCCCAGATGTTTTTTTGACACCCCTTCTCTGTCCTATACCCCTGAATCCTACACTGGATTGCAGGCCTTTTCTGTCCTGCATTTAACCACAGTACAGACAGACAGATAGAAACTTTGTTTTGGTCATTGACCAATAAAAGTACAACCAATAAAATGAACAACAGGAAATTATCCCCTAACCACAAGAACTATTAGCAACCATTTGTGGATTTGCTAATATAGCAATAAGCAATAGCACTTAGACATATACCTCTTCACAGTGCTTTACAGCCCTCTCTACAGCGGTTTAAAGGTCAGCATATTGCCCCCAACAATCTGGCTCCTCATTTTACCAACCTCGGAAGGATGGAAGGCTGAGTCCACCTAATATATGTCCATTTTGGTGACAGGTGAAAACCTTTTTTTTTCCCCCAGACTTTTAAATAGCATTTTGATCATATTTCAGTTACATTTTAAAAGATATTGTTTTAGAGTTTGACAAACATCTTGTATACAGTGTCTCTGTATTTTATTTGAGTTTATTGTATGTTTTAAGTATGTTGTATTATAAACTGTCCAGAGATCTTCAATTATTGGTTGGTTAAAAATTAATTAATAAAATAATTAAATAGCAATCCAGATCAGTGGCCTGAGTGGGTTCAGCTCTGCAAACAGGAAATGTTCAACCGGTGTATTTTTCGCAGCTTCAAGGACTGATGGATAGTACTTTAAGTCAGGAATAATGAAAACTACCATGTGAACAAAATGGTGTGGAAACTCACATGATTTAACTTTAATAGTGACATGGATAATTGACACCCTGAACTGAACAAAGGGGAAATTGAATTTAAACCAGGCAGCCACAAGGAGAAGGAAATTATATGCTAAATCACACAATACTTTGTCAAAGTGGATATGTTCCCCATCATTTGTTTGGCTGCATTAAAAATGCTCCTTTCTAATAAAATATTGATATCAGAGATTATTCACTGAAGTCTCACATTGGAGTCATACACATTCAAATTTATTTCTCTTAATAAACTGAAAATACTGCATTAAATAACACAAGCAACGGTGATTTTTCATAGTTGTTATTAATTACCTAATTGCAGTACTGTATTGATGGTTATTATTCATTAATTGTAATGCACATATTTCTGGCTATCATTCTCAAGCAATCTCAGCTTGAGTATTTGCGCATACTAGACATTCATCTTCCCCCACCCTCTTGCCAGTGAGATCAATTATGATTTAAATTTTGAATTTCTCTCAATAAAATTGGCATCTCAGGACTTGGTATGGTATCAGGGTGTTTTTTTTTTTAAACTATGTCTATAATTGAGATTAGTGCCTCTTCTGTAAGATTGTATGCATTGCATTTTGTTACATTTATTATACAAATTGAAATGCATAATAATATGCAGCTTAACATCCTATGAATATATTTTAGCATTCCCCAGCAGTAGTTAATATGCTAACCAACTTTACTGAAAGGCATACAGATGTGGAAAGAGTCTATCTAGGGACTTTAATTATCACCTTGTCAAATTCAAATTATTATCTTGCAAGTTCATTTCCATAAAGTATCCCCTTTACTGTTGGATGATTTAACATGTGTCTGCTTCTTATCTTATTTGTAGGCCAGTTCTGTCAGTTCATGATGTTTACCATAACTGATTTTGTCACCAAAGATTTTCACAAATGGGAAATTTGGGCAGGAGATGAGGTTGTGTGAAGTAGAGAAGAGCTGGCTGGTATCTACCGACGATTATGGTTCATAAATCAAGCAAGAAGTGAAACCAGTTTAATTTGAGAGGGGGCAAATCGTCAAAGAGCCCCCAGCAATGATTTAGTGGGTTAAAATCTGGAGAAAGTCATTTCTCAGACTGGTAAATCATTTCATGGTTGAACCTAGAATGGTTCCAAATTTCAGAGTTGAAGAAGAAGGAAGACTGGGCTGAATTGCAGTTGAGAAGAGGAAAAATATAGAGAAGTTTCATACCACCCTCAATATATAATCTTCAAAAGAAAAATACGAGAGAGAGAGAGGGGGGGGGAGAGAAAGAATGTACTTCAACTGTTGTGATTAAAGGATCTAAACCAAAAGGATCAGCTGGCCAAAAAGATTAGCTGGTGATCCAATTGGTTCAATTGATTCCATTTTAGTGTGCAATGTGCATGGTTGTATGGCTTATGTAGTTATATACTTCAGAGTACTGTTTGGACTAAGTTATCAGTTCTACTTATTGCAAATAGTGTCTTGATTATAAGCTTTAATGATGATTATTCTCATTTCTGAATATTTCTTTTTCATTTCTCCTTTCAGTTACTTTTAATTCTAGCACATGTACTTTTAAAAAAAAGCATATTAAATCAAGCACAATTCTAAGCCTGTTGCTTCAGAGGCTAGTGTACAATAAGGATGGGCAACCCATAATCCTGGGATTGTAAGAATGCCTAAATGACCTTTGGCAATTTAGATCTCTGGCAAGGGAGATCTGGCTCATTCTACTGTATGGAGAGGGCAGAGATGAAAGAGGGAAAAGTGATGTCACAAAGAAAGAGAATGGTTGACTCTTCCCACTTGGGAACTAAGACCACTCATTGCTTGTTTAAGTTCCTGATACTGCAGTGGAATTCTGAGAGTTGAAGTCCACACCTCTTAAAGTTGCCAAGGTTGAGAAACACTGCAGTGCTGCCTTCTTACAGCTTTGTCCAAGAGAATGAGAGAGAAAAATGTTTGGACAGCAATTTGAGCTGCTATCTTTTCCCATTAATTACCAACAAATTATCTTCTATAATATCTGGAAGATCAAGAAAATTAGCACAGACCATTTTGTGTGATGGGAATGAGTGAATTTGAGCTTTATTTCAGGAGCAAAAGTTAATTAGAATTTAGAGTCACATGGAAAGGAGCCCAACAATTAGTAGCTTGAGGTAGTGATGTAAAGTTGATCAAACAGCTAGGTGTTATCTTATCCCACAAGTTACATTTTTCTAACTAGGTCAAATGACCTGCAAAAAATGGGATAAATATTACTTTACAGTCTGGGCTTTAATCAAATTCAGAGCTGCCTCTCTTCCCTTCAATTACTTTAAAAACAAGCTGTTGGGAGACACTCCATAGTTCTGTTCTGTATCACATCTACTTCAGCACATCCACAATGTTTCCAAGCAAGTAATGTGCAGAGCTGTATGAGTAAAACTGCAATGCAAGCCCATGCCCTTCAGACAAAGCTCTTATTAGATAAAATACTTTATTATAGAGAAGCCCAAAATAGCAACATAAATGTAGCAAAACAAAGGAATTGCTTAAATGGATGCCTTTCTCCTCTGGTACATTTGTATATAATTATCCAGCAAGACTTGCAACTTATGGGTTCTACAGCCTTTCATTAAAAACATATCAAAGCCTCCATAGAAACACCATATAGTTTCAAGGCCACCCTCAGGTTAAAGCTACACTGGCCAACCCAATTATTTTTTAGGGAAAGTGTCAAGGAAATCTCCAGAAGACAAGTGAACTGGAGAAAATTTACTATAGCTTTTCCCAGTCTAGAATCCTGGATGTCCAGATATCTAGATGGTGCCAAGTTGGGAAAGGCAACTTTATTGAGGGCTACCAGAACTGGACTGCAATTCCAGAAAATCATTCGTATGATGATTTTCTGTGATCTAGATGATTCTGCTGTGATCTAGTATTCATCTGGATTTTTTGAAACATGGCTATGGAAGCCCTAATTTGTCCCTAATAATACTTCAATATCACATAAAGATACAATAAGCTAAATACATTATGTAACTAGTAAAAAAAAGGTAAAGATTTCTCTATCAATCGTGTCTGACTCTAGAGCATGGTGTTCACCTCCGTTTCTTGGCTAGCGTTGTCCAAAGACAATTTCTGTGGTTATGTGGCCAGCATTCCTATATGTCAAGGTGCATGGAACACTGTTACCTTCTCACCGAAGTGATACCTATTAATCTACTTGCATTTGCATGCTTTTGAACTGCTAGGTGGGTGGACCTGGGGGTCAAGTAATAGGAGCTCACCTAGTTGCGGGTCTCAAACCCAGGCTGTCAGTTCTTCAGCTGACAAACTCAGCATCTTTAACTGCTGAGTCATCATGCCCCCAAGTAACCAGCATATTAGCACAATGTGGACCTCTTTTAATTGTGACATCAGCTGAAAGTCAGTAGCTCAAGTTGAAGCAATAGGCAACTTGATTTTGGCAATAGTCAGTACTAGCTGCAATCTCCCATGTTTGGTGACCTAATTTGAGCTGGACTGCCATGGTTTTTGGCCATGATTGGAGGTGGAGTTCATAAAAATAGAGCAAAACACAGATGGCATTCAGTTACAGGAAAACTGAATTGATCACTTCAGTTGTTTTAAAATCTACTTGTGTTTGACATTTATCTAAAAGCAACCCATTCTGCTGCTCCAAAAGGACTTCAATTCTGCTCCTAAAGGACAATATTTGTAGTTCAGGGTTCACATGAGGGGTCCTTGGTGCCCTTGTGAAATTAAAAAAATTTCATTACCAAAACAATAACCCAACCTCCCATAAGAGAAGCTGTATAAGGACTTTATTTAGATGAGCCCAAACACACTGCAGCAACCTGGAACAGCAGAAAAATGAAATAGAACATCTTTACAACATATTCCAACAAAATGGATATCCACGTAACTTTATCAACAAGTCCTTGACCACTCAAGTCAATACAGCACAACCAACACAAGCCCTAAAAAGAATTACACTTTATACTGCCATATGTCAAGAATATCTCAGAAACCACCATCAGACTGCTACAACCACATGGAATCAGCATAGCACACAAGCCAACTAAAGCCTTTCAAAACATCCTAAGCTGACCAAAAGACCCAAGAAACCCAGAAGAAAAAGCAGGAGTTATCTACATCATACAATATAAGGACTGCAACAACTATGGTAGTATGTAGGGCAAATAGGCAGAAGACTGGCAGAACTCATCCACAAAGACCAACTAGCAGTCGAGAAGACATGACGAAAATTCTTTAATTTCACAACCTATAGACAGATTTAACCATAGTTTTGATAGGGAAAATGTGACTATGCTAGACCAAACCATGTCCAAAAACACCAAGGAACTTCTAGAAGCCTGGCACTCTGACAAATCAGCCATCAATAGACACATACATAGACATTAACAACATCTATAGACTATGCAAAAGAGACTATCATCCAGCCCAAAAAAGAACAAAAAGACCCAATCCCCTCACCACCAGCAATCAGCATCCAGATCAGCATAGATTAACTCCAAGGTTAACATCAGACCAACAATGAAGTAAGCAATACCTCAATCAAGAAACTGCCAAAGAAGCCAACAGCAAATAGCCAACCAAAGAATCTCTCAACCACTTCCACCAACACTGAAAGGCAAGCCACCAGAATATAAAGCTAACAGCAAACTTCACTCTTTACTCAGGGGTGGGCTTCAAAAATTTTAGCAAATCTCTGCCCTGTCTTTTTGTTTTTTGGGCTGGATGATAGTCTCTTTTGCATAGTCTATAGATGTTGTTAATGTCTATTGTCTATTGATGGCGGATTTGTCAGAGTGCCAGGCTTCTAGAAGTTCCTTGGTGTTTTTGGACATGGTTGCTGGGTGGGCATGGCCATGGTGGGCATGGCCTAGTTGGCCTCCTGCACCATGGTGGGAGGAGCGTTTTTGTCCTCCCCGGGCTCCAGAGGCTTTCCTCGAGCCTCCGGGAAGGCAAAAATGGCCTCCCCAGGCTCCGGAGGCCCTCCGGAGGCTGGAAACGGGCCCATTTCTGGTCTTCCTGAACTTCCGGTAGGCCCCTCCCTGAGCCTCCGCACATGCCCTGCACTTACCTGCATCTAAAACAGGCCACGTGGGGACGTCTGGGAGGGGTGGGTGGGGTGGGTGGGGCCAGCCAGGAGTGGGATTTGGGGGTTCTCCAAACTGCACAGAATCTTAGCTAGAGGTTCTCCCGAACCCCTGTGAACCCCCAGCAGCCCACCCAGGGGTGGGTTTAGGATTCTTCTACTGCCGGTTTGCTCAGGGACACGCCGTGCGGGCGGGCATACACAGGCAGGCGCGCACGTACTTCACGCGTGCGCACATGTGCAGTACTAAAAAAAAAAGGCTGTGCATGCGCAGAAGCAAAAAACAAGATGGCGCCACTGAGAGAACCGGCTCGGGGGTGTGGCAGGCCTGGGTCACTGCCGGTTCCAGTGACCCAGGCCGCCAAGTTACTAATGGCTCTATAGAACTGGTCCGAACCAGTAGGAACCCACCACTGAGCCCACCCCTGTCTTTACTAGCACTGATGATGTTACCTAGTTTGGATAATGAAACGTCAGCAAGAAAACAAGCAAGCTTACAGAGCACCAAGAACCCCTCAATTCTGCTCTTCCATATTCATTTGTTTCAACCTCTTCTTGACTTTTACATTTCAGATTTTATTGTCATATTAAATTGTGCAATTAAAATAAAACAATTTTAAATGATTCTTTCAAAGGTATTTCATTCCTAATGGATTCAGTGTTAGTATATATTCACACAGACATAAAATAGAAAAGATTTTGCAAGGTGTGATTCCATACATTGATTTTCAATCTATTCAGTGGCCATATTTGGACATCTGATTTAATCAGGACTAACAGCTTACTGTTATATACCTTAAATTACCTCTACTTGGCTTTTCATGACAATGAGAAAGGTTATACAAATGAATCCTGCTCTGTCCATAGTTTATTTTGCATTATTTATTTATTAATCAAATTTACATGGCCACCCATCTCACAGAAAACAACTCATTATATATGAGTCAGAGATCATCTCTCAACAAACTGACCTAATTGATTGATTCATTTGACTTGCAAGGCCACCTACTTAGCATGCAATTTTGGACAGCTTAACAATCCATTAAAAAATCTAGAAGTATCCTTTAAAAGGAATTGAAATGTTAATGGGGAAATTAAAATAATTTGATGCATTAGGAGGTTTTAAGATTAACAAAGAAAAGATGAAGATATTAACAAAAAAAATAAAAAGTACAAGGTCAAACAGAATTGATGAATAAAATGGGTATTAAGATTGAGAAGAAGGTAAAATATTTGAGTATCTCTATGACAAATATGAATTGTATGTTATTTCAAAATAACTATGTTAAAACCTGGAATGAATTTCTTAAAAGATATGTTAAAAAGGGAGAAACTGCAATTGTCATTCCTGGAGAGAATTTCTGTGATTAAGATGACTGTTTTGCCTAGAATGATGTTTTTGTTTCAGCTAATACTTGTTTTGACAACCGATGCACCATTTAAATAATGGCAGAGGGATACTTTATTTATTTATTTATTTATTTATTTATTTATTTATTTATTTATTTCATTTATTTCATTTATTTCGTTTGTTTGTTTGTTTGTTTGTTTGTTTCATTTATTTATTTATTCATTCATTCATTCATTCATTCATTCATTCATTCATTTCATTTCATTTCATTTCATTTATATGGTTTGCCAATCTCACAAAACGTGACTCTGGGTAGTACTGTATATAACAATCAACAAGAACAATACATAAATAAACAATCATTATAAAAATATAAAAGTCATCTTAAAAATTAAAATTAAAATTAAAAATAATAACATAAGCAAACCATATGGAGAGAGTAAAATATCAAATGCAATTGAGCCATCTAAGAAAATCTCTGATTCCATGAGCTGGTAACTCAACGAGGTCTTGAAGGACTTCTGGAATGATAACCAGGATGGAGGCAACCTGACCTAGGGCTGGGGGGCAATGATGACTTGCAGCAAGATTATTATATGCACAAAGTTGGAAATATTAGATACTACCCAGAATGGACTAATGGTTGGTGAAGATGATGGAACTTGCTGAGATGGCCAAATTAATGTTTTTTTTATCAGAGGAAAGACACTATCTACCTTTACTGTTGACTGGAAGCCTCTTATAGACATTTTGCATGAAACAGATAAAAAACGAACTTATAATGTATGGTTTTGATGACTAGACAGACTAGATAATGAAAAAAAGGAGTTCGGTTGAAACCATACAACAAGAGGTAATAAATGTACTTATAATGGCTGTAAAAAGGAGTGGAAGCAACCTCTTTGCATTTTTTCTTTCCTTCTTTTCTATTTAATTTTTTTCTCTTCTTACATTTTTAACTTTTTCTTTGATTTTCCCCTCACTCACTCTATATTAGATTCCATTAGTTTTGTGGTCTTTCTTAAAATCTTTTTAAAAAAACAACCAGCACATCATGCTCAGAATACAGCCACAACACCAGGATGGGCTTACCCAGCAACCCTACTTTATTCAAGAGGGATTAGGTTACAGTAAATAAAACTGCCAGCTGGGAATTTGTGGACATAAAAGAACAGCAGAACAATGACATTTTGCTTCTATTATTGCCATAAGATGCTCCTTAATAAAGGCTCTTACCCATGGTTCAGTCAGATTTATGCTTACCTTCTTTCAGTGTCAGTCTTGGGTATCTCCTCTGCTACTTCTCCCAGGGATCTTTTGCAAATTAAGAGATTCTCCAGAATCCACAGGAAAGAAGAGGTTTCTCTTGCAATCCAGGGACATCATCATGCTTTCATTCCAAACTGTGACTAAGATCTCAATCTAGCCAAGTACCAGAACCTGAAAAAGACTTCAGGCTGCATAATTTTATTTTGGATCTCATATGCAAAAATCCTACTGTGAAAGTATTATTTTCAGATTTATGGTTGCATGTATAGTAAACATTCAATATTTCTTTAAATTATAAAAATGCAAGGATGACTCATTAAAACATGCTACAACAAACAAAACCTTTGTTATAATGTCTGGCTTTGTGAGCAAAGCTCTAGGATTAAATGAAGCATAGTCAACTTGTTATTTGACCTTATCAACTTATGACTTAAAGTTTTTCTTTCTGGACCACCCAATATTATGTTTCATGTAATAGAGATCTGCTTTTACATCTTAGCAATGTGGTACCTAGATTACTTCTGGGCTTCCTGGCTTGTAAAGAAAGAAGTGGGATGAGAAGAAGAATGAACAAGAACATGATATCTATGCACCTACAGTCTTCAGATCTATTATAGGTTTGTTAATCTCATTTTTCCTCCTAGAATTGCTCTTTCTACCCTTGCACAGTCTAATTGTGAATGAGGCAGCACCTGTTGAGACCATAATATCAGTTCTTCACTGACAGGGCTATTGCTGTCATTCCTAATTCTTAGCATATTCTGACGGAAAATGCAGAATTCTTGCTGGTGTTGCATTTGTGACACAGAGAAAGATGCAGGTAGTGGGGAGAGACAGAAGTAGGCAAACAATTGATAGAAAATACTGTATAATACTGGACCAGGTGTAATATAAGTGCTTATTTCTTTTAATAAATAAAAGAAACTGTTTTCCTAGGAAGTTATTTTTTTCCAAGAAAGGAAATGTGTAGAGAAAATGGGGGCAAACTATAAATTTACTGTCACTTTAATCCGCTCCTCTCTTCCAAAGCATTCAATTATTCTATTGCAGTAGCAAGTTGAGAGCAGTCTTGTCTTGAATACACAAAAGCAAGCCAATTCCTTTCAGTAGGAGACTGTGAGCTATTGATCTTCTGGTGAACATTATATGAGAGTTAACAACACAAGCTCCCTTGACTATGGAAAACTAAATTTCCCACCAACTTAGTTGAATGATAGGCAAACTTTGGAGAAAAGGTCAAGGGCAGAAGCATCTCAACTTTCATTGTGGAAGTTGAAGACACATTTTGAGTCATGATGAAAGGCAGTGCTGCTGATATACAGGCTTGAAGGATGTCTTTAGCAAATGGCAGATGACAAGTGTGTGTGCTTTTTCCAACAGACAGTACAAAACTGGAACTGGAGTGTGTCAAGGATGAATAGATTTTCTGCAGGGTTGCTAATAAATAATGTTTCAGCCACTTGAATTTTAGCCTAATGTCTTGTTGAGAAATCCAGCTCTACAAAGATAGATTCACTTTTTTTAAAACACAGTTGAGTTGACCTTCCTTGCAAATATTGTTTCAAAGTTTTCTGAGTTCTTTAGAAATGTTCTCAAGGAAACATTATGGCAGTTAATAGTAGAGATGCAAAAGTATGTATCTAAATATGTATAAATAAACAAATGGTTATATTTGTCTGTAACTCTAATAAACATTGATTGGATTTGATTTACAAAAAAAACCCCTTCCCTTTTAAATTACCGTATTTTTTGGAGTATAAGATGCACCTTTTTACCCCCAAAAAGAGGGTGAAAACTTGGGTGCGTCTTATACACCGAATGTAGCCCCACCCAGCCACCCCCACCCTTTGGCCTCTGCCTCCCAGCAATTTACCTCCTTGCAGCAGACAGTGCAGA
This sequence comes from Thermophis baileyi, assembly GCA_003457575.1. Classification (NCBI taxonomy): domain Eukaryota; kingdom Metazoa; phylum Chordata; class Lepidosauria; order Squamata; family Dipsadidae; genus Thermophis; species Thermophis baileyi. Next base: position 3,174,920 of record QLTV01004233.1, on the reverse strand, counting down.
GCCTGATTAGCACAAGCAAGCAACTGATTATGGCCTCCCGACCATCAGCTGAGAGGCTGCAGGCAGGCCCACGTGCTAAAATGGAAGTGAAACTAGAACTGTAAG